>JARUHE010342023.1:0-10423 GCA_031471125.1 Archaeomysis grebnitzkii | reverse complement strand
ATATATACGTGTGTGTGTGTGTGTATATATGTACATACAAAGATTATTAACAACTACCGCGGGCAGAAATGTGATTAAATACATTCGATTGTTACCCTCTGGCGACCAGAGCTCGCTCATCAATTGATCACATAGTTTGAAGAGCGAGGTCTAGTCACTTGAGGTGACCAGTTTATTATATTTACTCACATTTCTTCCGCAAACATCTAAATACCCCAACGGGTATTTGAATGCTGTCATAACATTATTTTAAAATTTTATAACATTTTTAAAACGTTGTATTTTGCAAAACTTTTGTCATTGCAATTAATGTTGAAGTCAACATCTAAACATCTGATAACGTTATATAAACGCTATGACAATTTTCCGTAAAATTTTTACTTAAACAAACTTCAATATGACGTTATATGAACATTTTAAAACAATGTTGTTTCAACTAACCATTGTTTAACGTTTCAGAAACATTTTTATAACTATTACACAACAAACCTGTACTCAACGTTTGATCAACATCGGTTATGTAATCATAGGCTAACACATGTTAAATAACGGTTAATTGAAACAACGTTGTTTTGTAAATGTTCATATAAACACACATACATACATACGCACATACATAAACATATTGGCAAGTAAATCGCTTAAACACCAAATAAATCAAACGCAGACAGAAATGGTCAACTTTACTTTCGTAAAACCCTTTTTTTTTATTTTTTACTTTCCTCATTTGTGAATAAATCTACAATGTTTGTACAAGATTATCTTTGGTTTCTTTTGATTACGACACACTAACTATTTATTATTTTTCGGTAAATATTTTCAAGAATTAAAAGAATTTGTGAAATAATTTCTAGTATAACGAGTTTGATAAATATTTTGTCATTTATAGTAAAACATTTTACAGGTTTTTTTTAAAAGTGTTTTATTGTTTTTTTACCTGAAACTGCACAAAAAAATCGACGAATTTCTTCCGCTGAAGAAAAAATCTACGCACAAACAATTGTGTTAGAGGTTAATGTTAAATATACAAATAAAGATACCAATTATAAATAGTTTTATCTGTTAGAGAATTGGATAGAAGTAAATGAAAACAAATACAAAGAAAAATAGAACTTAGAAACAACTCCTCAGGAAACCGCCCACAACAACTCTTTCCGAATCACATTCCAAAAAGAGGCAAACCAAAATTAGCGACGGTGGGCTCCCGCGCAAACCCTCAACTCTTTCGGCAAATAAATCGAACGGCTTTGGCCGCCACTGTACAGCCCGGGATGATCATCTCGAATTATCGCCTCAGAAAAAAATGGCAAAAAAAGTGTAACAAAAAACAAGGACAATATTTATAGCTTCTGTCGGGCGTTTATCTTCCATTTTGGCTTAAAAGAAAAAGGGAATGGTAGGAAGCAAAGATGGACAAATATTTGTAAAACAAGAAAAAAGAATAATTATGGATAATAAATTTTATTCACGCATAGTTAACGTACATTAGTTCCCTGTGGTTTATTTGCATTACGTTATTCATATGTTATTACTATTATTATTACTATTATTATTTTTATTGCTATTATTAACATTATTGTTGTTGTTGTTGTTTTGGTAGACTTATTTATATTATTGTTACTATACATAACGATATCACTATTTGTATTATCATTTTTTGATTATCTAATTTATTATTACCTTATATATTATTATCACCATTTGTATTATAGCTATTAATATTATTACGTGAGCAAAACATTAAACTTTGTCTCTCATCGGTACACAATAGTTTTGTGAATGCTTAAACTATTTTTATAACAATAATTTATAATTGCAACTTGCGTAATTTTGATATAAATTAAACAAAATTGTATTTGTAGTATTATTATAACAGTGTTTGTTCGTAATGTTAGTTTGAAAACTATTTTCATTCTAACAAATTGGTTCTGATAAAAGTAGAATATTTACTATTGATTTTAATTGATTTTATTTGAAAAAGAAAGATTAAATTACACTTGGCTTAACTTCAAAGGTAGAATCCAGTTTATTAATATAGATAAAAGATTTTAAATATTTGTTGAAGTTTATATTTCGATTAAAATATTAGATTTCTATATTTAAAACAAACCGTGTTTCATGTTTATTTTTGGAAGATTTTTAATCTGAAATAAACTAAAAAATAAACGTGTGATGAAAAAAATACTTGAGAGAAATAACCTTAGAGTAAAAAAATTATTTCAATTTGTCAATATTATTACCCAGTCATAATTTATCATTGGCGTATCGAGAATTGTATGTGAATTCATCTTGTTTTATCATTGGAAATTATATATATGATTTATCTTTGCATTATCTCTGGGAAATTGTCATGTAGTATTTTACCATTGGTATTATCCTCATTTATCTTACCATTATCTCTGGGAAATTGTCATGTAGTATTTTACCATTGGTATTATCCTCATTTATCTTACCATTATCTCTGGAAAATTGACATGGAATATTTTACCATTGGTATTATCCTCATTTATCTTTCCATTATTTCTGGAAAATTGACATGGAATATTTTACCATTGGTATTATCCTTATTTATCTTTCCATTATTTCTGGAAAATTGACATGGAATATTTTACCATTGGTATTATACTCATTTATCTTTCCATTATCTCTGGGAAATTGTCATGGAATATTTTACCATTGGTATTATCCTCATTTATCTATAGGGTTTTAACTAAAAATGATATATAACTAACTTACATTTCAAAGCGAAAATATGTTAAATTATAGTATTGTTTTAACTATGTTACTCATTAATAGTCATTCATCTACAGATACAAATTACTAATGACTTATAATTAGGTACATCATTATTAATGGAATTTATACATATTTATCTGCACAGACCTATAAAAATCACTCATTATAATGTTTTATTTTAATTCAACATTATATATACATATTTATGTACAATTATCACCTATAAGCTAATGATAATGATATATATTGATAACCCTGCGAAACGAATGGCTATTATAAAGTCATAGAAATCAGATCTTTATAAATAGTGTCTTTATAGTGAATGATGTCATAACTTGGCTAGCACCTTCGATTCTTCAAATGGTTAACGTATAGGTTTCACTTCAATGTATTATGATTTTTGGTATAGGTTAGGTATTGCATTGTTGTTTGAAACATATAAATGACTCAATTAAGCCATCCACTTCTGTTAACTATATATCATTAAACATAATTGATAACTTTGAAAGAGTATATCATATTGTACTTAACTTTACAATACGGAAAATCTTTGAGAAAGTTCAGTTAATATGTAGACGATTTCAGTCTTCTATAGAAGTACGTGTCAACGGTCTTGGCCGCGTTGAAACACCGCTTCCCGTATGATCAGCGAAGTTAATGAACGTTGGATCTGGTTAGTACTTGGATGGGTGACCGTCTGGGAACACCAGATGCTGTTGGCAACAGCGCTCTTTGCCATTGTAGCTTATGTGCTGTATAGTTTTCTATAATAAAAAAATAATAAAAAATTAGAAGTACGTAGTTTAAAGAACAATTGATTTTGTTCTTAGTGAACAGAGAATAAGATTGTTCTGAATATTTAAAAATAAAATATGTTTTTTTGTTTCTAGAATTTTCAAATGAAAGATAATTTAAATAGTTCCTGTATTCATAATAATAATATAAAACATAAAAATATAAATATAATTAAAATTACAAAGTTTATTTTAAACACAAATAATTTTATCATTATAAGTAAAAAGAAACGTTTCACATTAATTCAAAATGTTGCTCCATAAAAATAAGGAAACAAGAAAAAATCTGTTAAGTAACCTTCCTTCAATAAACGACATAAAAATAGTTCATTTAAATTTTCTCAACATATAAAAACTTATAAAAAATTGGGAAAGCTGGACTTATATAAATTGCTTTCCTTGTAAAAAAATTACTAAAACACCAAATGTATTTCCTTAATAGTTGAATAACCAAAATATAAACATTTTCACTTATAAAAAGTCAGAATAAAAAATCAGTTCTCAAAGGTGAGTTTACCTAATGACTTTTTCATATAAATAAATAAATAAATGTGGCAAGTGAGATTATTAAAGAAAAACCAAAGCTTTTTCAATGTTCCGAAAAAATGTGTTTTTAGCCATCTTAATTTTGAAACGGAATAAAAAAGATCGACTTCGTCTTCCACAAATAAAAAAGATACAAAACCACAAACATTGAAATTATGACCAACTCATTCATATAATTGTATTTTTTCCTTTTTTTATTTTTATTCCCTTCAACACAAATAAAAAGTGACCAAATTGACTCAAAAGATGTTTTAATGGAGATAAAATATGAGTTTTATTTTCAACTTTTTCTTACTTGAAATATTTACCCAATTTTTTGTAGTTTAGTTAATTCATTTAAGTTCATGTCAAACCTACGCGACGTGTGTATGTTTGTCACTATTTGTGCATATACGTATGTATGTGCGTGCTCGCGCGTGTGTATTTTTTTACATGTGCGTATATGTTTGTGTGAAGGAAGGCATACATCAACAAAAGAAAAATGCTTTAAAATACTTTAATAAAATTTAGTATGATTAATAAAATATCTTTAAAATATGTTCATTAAAAAGAATTAAAAACGTTTTGCATAGTTTTAATTTTTTATTTGAAGGAACTCGTAACCAGTGAGGTGCATAGCATGGTATAGTTCAAGGCAGAAGCCATTTCTTGTTTAGTTTTAAAAAATAAAGCACGAGTTGTTTTTGTTTAGTCTTAAAAAATAAAGCACGAGTTGTTTTTTGTTAGTTTTAAAAAATAAAGAAGAAGCCGTTTCTTGTTTAGGTTTAAAACAATGCAGGAGCTGTTTTTAATTATTACTGAACCATTTGAAAAAATCATACAGATAGAAGAATTAAAAAAGTAATTTAAAAAATGTTCAAAAGAATATGAAAGAAAAACCCAAAATGTGAAAAAAGCAACATTTTTCGAGCTCCGTTTGAATTGAATCTTAATTGTGAAAAACGCAAAACTTTTTCTTGAAAAAGATCACATGCAAAAAAATTCTAAACATAAATTTTATTTACTCAAAAGAGACAAATTAGACTAATATCATTAGATACTTTTTACATAAAATATTTTATTTGTATTTTATCAAACTTCATTTAATTTACCTTGCTTTCACAAAACTTGCATTTTTTAAGTTTAAACAAATAAGCTATAACTTTAATATATATTTATTTTTCACAAAACTAGACATTAAAGTGCGAATTAAAACTTTGTTAAGATTTTTGAATAAGTTTTTGTTTTATACATTTGAGTTTTCATGATCCTTGCTCAATAGAAACATAGACAAGGCCTTTACTTAGAATATACAAATGCTTTGACTAAATACAATCAGCCAGAGTGCATATGGTATAGTAACCAAAGTGAGGTTTTAATGTAGATAATTACGTTTTCGTTCTTTGTTTTCAATTACAATTCAACAACATTATAATTAAGTATTTTTACAACCTTTCATTTTTGATAATTTATATAAACTAAAATCTGTTAAATAATAAATAATAAATAATAATTAATTAATATTTAATTTTCATTGTTCAGCTTAAACTTCACTTCAAATGATTTTTTATTTTGTGGTCAATACATTTTTATTATTTAGTAAATTACATTTTTGTGTATCCAAAAAATTGTGAAAAATTCTCACAAAATTTTTCTCCAGAGAAAGAAATTTTGTTTTATTGTCGCCCCCTTTTTAAGTGCATTTCAACACCACAAAACAATATTTAAAAAAGTTGTAGACAAATTCTTACGTTTTTATCGTCAGTTTTTGCTTAAATAGTATAAATTTTACCTACGTTAAAATTTATGAATCGGTACATGGTTTTTGTATTGCTTATTAGCTTTTGATATGTATTACAACAGTTATTTATATCTTTACATATTTTCTATACTGTAACATAGTTTGAAATTTTCATTAGATTGTAACATATATTTAGAAAGTTTGTATTAAATTTGTATACCAGAATAATATATTGTAAATATTACCAATCTAGTGAAATCTTGGTTTTAATAGAAAATGTAGTACATTTATTTGTTGGCTTACTCAATATTTGTTTATAACCTATGTGAAATATAACGGTTACATATGCATACGAAACTATTTATTTTATATTATAGTTTATTATCTTAAAAATAGTTAGTATATCAGTTTTTTTATAAATCATTTAAGTCATTGAAAACCCAAGAAATTTTAACTTAATCAATCAATAAAAATAATTTCTGAACTTATTTATAGATTGGAATTTTTTTTGTTTGTTCATAGTTAACATAATCCCCAATAGTCTTGGAGGCCTTAGAGCACAATATTGAATGTGCTATTAACAAACTATAGAAAATAATTTACAGAATTTATTTTAGTTCACAAAACATTTTTTAAACCAAGTATTTTAATTTTTCTTTTATTAATCCTCTAACACCTGAAAGAAACTAGAAGTGTTATGCAATAAGGTTGATTTCAATATAAACTTGAATGTATTTTGGTCCTTATGGCAAATGAGTTTCTGCTTAAAGGGTTAATGATGACACAATGGCGATGAAGCTACCTTTGGTGACTCTGGGAAAATCGCCTTCGAAGCAAACATCCTCCATCAGGGTGGCCAAAAATAGACTTTTTTCAGATGTTTTTGTTTTATGATTATTGCGAATTTTATATAACTTTAAAAAAAATTGTTGATGTTTGAACAAAGCATGTCTTTGTTTTATGAGCAATGGTTATTCAGGTTTAGTATTAGAAAACATTTACAACTTTAACAAATACAATTTATTTTAAAGAAACAAGATCCAGTATATGTTGACGTATTGAATCGTATGTTATTTAATAAAGTTTTATCCGACCTTGCACACGAATCGTATATACGATTCAACACATTTTTTGTATGCGAACTATTAATCAACATATTTGTATAAAATGGTATTTCTTATAAGGTTTACTTCGTTTTAGAAGTATTGTTTTATTACATATTTAGTTTTTTTTAGAAGTATTGTTTTTATTATAGATCTGTTTTGTTTAACTGTATTCATACAAAACAATATTCTAAAAAGTTGTTCACTTAATATTCAGTTATCAAATTTAGTTAAATTTAGTTTAATGTATTTAATAACTACAACATAACTGATGACAAAACAATTAAATTGCTTTTTACAATAATTTATTTATTACAATAAAATATTTCACAACAAATGTTGATAATTAGTTTATGATTTGACGGGCACAAATGTGAGGAAATTGTCACAGACCGTTTCTTCACCTTTTAACGCCTGTAGGAATAAAGTAGTGACAGTTGTAGGGTTATTTTCAATGAAAACTTCATTGGATTCTAGACCGTAGGGTAATTATAATTTGGGCGATAAAGGATTAATCAAACTAAATAAAAAATAAGATTTTTTCATCACACAATTTTTAAATGTAAATTTTTTTTAAAGTTCTAAACTTGTTTTCAATTCTATAATTCTTTACGCCGAAATTCTGATAAATAATTAATTAATAAATCTCAAATAACATTTAGTTGTGTTTACCATTTCAATTTTTTCATGATTTCTAAAAATAGTTTCATTTTTTTTATTATTAAACTAAGATATAACCCAAGAGTTTCGTAGTTATTCTTTAACTTAATTTCAAATTTAAAAAATATATTTAAATTTGGTCTTTTAAATAAAAGTGTATGTGTCCTTATCACAGCTTCAGCATTTCTATTATTTTTGTTTTTATTGCCACTATTTTATATAATAATTATTATTATAACAATAATTATAAAATGTTCTTTCATATTTTGATTATTATAATCACTATTATAGTTATGTGTTTTGCTCTTATTATTTATATTAATTTTAATTTGTTCTACATAAATTTATCAGAAGTTTATATAAAAGTGATTTATAAAGGATTGTTTATCAATCAATAAGAGTTGTACATTCAACATTTTTCCAGCATCAGATATCCTAAATAAATTCACATTTTGAAAGGATGACTAGGCACATACCCTTCTTAGGCCTATTTATTGAAACTTTATATAAATTCATATTTACAAAAATCTGATAAAACAATAAATTCAAAGTATGTAAACAAATATCAATATCTATTTATATGTATTCATAAATTTAATTGAAAAATCAACAATATATATTTTTTATTATGTTTGTATTTAAAATTAAATGAAAATTTTTGGTTGAAATGGACATCATTTTTGGATTACGCCATATTGTGTAGGCCTACCTATCAACTTGTAACCCTTTTCTCTATGAAGCAATATAGGCTTCACTAATGTCTTTAACCCTTTCTTCAGTTTTATAACAGGGCGTCCAAAATTATGTTTCTGGAAACAAAGAATTTTTTATGGCAGAGGAAGCTATTTTTTTGGACTCTTATTTAGCTATGCACTCCCTTAACTTTTTGAAACGCTAACCCGGACGGTCATTATTTATTTTACCGCATTTATTATTTTCATCATTATTTTTATTTTTGGCATTATTATTATTTTCATCATTCTTATTACTTTTATCATTATTATTATTTTTTATCATTATTGGCATTTTCATCATTATTATTATTTTTATCATCATTATTATTATTTTTATCTTCATTATTTTCATCATTATTTTTATTTTCACTAGCATTAATGTTTTTATCAATATTATTATTTTTCCTATTATTAATATTTTTACCATTATTATTATTTTGTTGGTGTTATATCTCGCAATTTTAAACTAATGTTTTAAAATTGTATTTCAATTTATTATTTTGTTTTATAATTTTGTCAAAGGTACTATACAATTTAATTTATCTGTGGAAAGACAAAAATAATTTAAGACAACGGTTGTCTAAGGAGATGATTTAAGGAAAAATCCCAGTGGAAAGAAAACCCGGAGAAACAATCTACCTGGTACATGATATTCAAAGTATTTATAATGGAGTTCCCTAGATTTTGAAAGATAAATTAAATAAAGTGAAACATAGAAGATGACGTTTCAAAATGTATTTTGAACATTGACGAATGATGAGGAAACTTCTGCAAGTAGACGGCATCGAAGGCAAGCGCCTCGTATGTCGTACAACCCATTAACTGAGAACATTATGCTTGGAAGGGAAATGGATGAAGAAGTTATATTTTGATGACGTGTTAGAAAAGGCAAATTAAGAAGAAGCTGAACGTGTAAAGAAAGTACAATACTTCGTGAATTATTTGTGTTTCATAAAACAAGAAATGAAAAAGTAGATAGAGTGTTACCAAAAACAATACAATTCAATTAGGGCATAATCCAAGTAAATTTGTGAGGATTTGCAAAACATCAAAAAATAATAATAAATGGAAAATGTCGAACAATAAAAGATTGTAAAGTTGAACAAATTGAAAAAAAAACTTAAAATTGTGAAAACGAGCTGAAAATTAGCTAAAGAAAAGTTACTCATTTAAATATTGAATGGCACTTTTGGAAGGAAATAATAACAACTAAAAGAGCGGAGAGATATATTGAATAAAATTTATTGGAAAAGATGATTTATAAGCTCAAGTTGAGTGATAATAAATTTCGTTCAAATAAGGTCTAAGCCGACTGAAGAAAATACCGTAATTAAAAAAGCAAAGAATAAACAAAATGTTAAAAGCCATAATATAATTGATTGAAGATTGATTAAAAGAAAAGAAAAGTACGGAAACATTAAAAATTTGAAAGAATTAAAATTAATAAATGTTACATAGTCCTTACTTATGTAATATATATATTAAATTATGTGTAATATTTTTAATATTGAATATATAAAACTGTTATTACCTTTTCAAAATTAATATCAATTTATGCTATTTTTAGTTTTATGTTCTTAATATAAAAATTGACAACATTAATAAACTAATAGACTATACTCTTCTTATTTGTGTTAATATTACCAACCAATTAATACCATAGTTATGTTTATATAATTATATAGACCTTAATCTTTATTTATTTTGCCAATAGGAAATCACAGACATCTCAAAAGTTTCCCACTTTTGTGTAACTCACTCAAAAATTTTCTGTCATAAAATATTTTCCGAATATGTATCTGATTAGAAAATCCTAAAATTAATAGTAATACAAATAGAATTGTTGTGTAGCTTTTATAATCAGTTGTAGTATGGGAGGCAAATAATTTTATTTTCTATAAACAAAGATCAAATTGTATTGTTTATATATTTTTAACAATTTATGTTGGTTTCGTAGCAAAATAGTTACGAAGGTGTTAACAAAATGATTGAGCTTTTTTATTTGATACAGTCAATACATAAAGTTGTTTTTAAATGTAATTTTAACTTTAACTGATAAATATATTTGGTGTGTGTCTGTGTGTGTGTGTGTGTGTGTGTGTGTGTGTGTGTGTGTGTGTGTGTGAGTGT
>JARUHE010342012.1:0-10423 GCA_031471125.1 Archaeomysis grebnitzkii | reverse complement strand
TATATATGTGTGTGTGTGTGTGTGTGTGTTTATTCATATATAAACTTGTAAATACAAATACATATATATTTGTGCATGTCTATACATGTATGTATATATGTATATAGTGATGACTTTATTTAACATTTCATAATGATAAATGATTATTTATTATTTTATCAAGAAATGCACAAAAAAATCATTGAACACGTGGCTCATTCAACAGAAAACAAATGATTACATGTGTCACTAAATTCCACGACTGTACCTTTCACTAGCACAACTAAAGCAATACTGGTTAGTAAAATCCTCATATGGCACAATCGCTAAATTGATTTGTTTTTATTGTTATCACGGCTATTATTATTACTATTGTTAATGTTATTAATATTGTTATTACTATCAATATTACCATTATTATCAATACTTTCATTATTCTTCGTATTACTGTTTTTATTATCATTATTATTATTACTATTTTTGATTGTATTGCTATGGTTATTAAAACATTTTATTATTGTTATTACTATGTAAACATATTATTTGTATTATTTTATGATTTTATGAATATTAGTGAATGTGTTTGACTTAACTAAGCAATTGTGAGCTATATTTAGGCTATTTGTACGTTTTTTTATAAGAATAAATATACTCTATACACTATAATCTATATGAGTATTATTGTTCTTGTTATTATTATTTATTGTTATTAATATTATTTTTCTTATCAATTTTGTTATTATTATTAGTATTACTATTCATTTTTTTGTCTTCGATTCTTGGTAGTTTCAATAATTGTTCAAAAGTTTGCTTGAATTGTATGAATTTGTCACAAATATTTATACTTTCACATTCAGAGTTTTTTTTCATTTCATTCAAAGAAAATTTATATATTAAAACCTCTATTATTTAACTTTTATAAAACAATTATTGTTGTTATTGCTAATATAATTTTTATTGTTAATTATTGTTGTTATTATTATTATTATTGTTGTAGCTGAGTGATGAGACGACTTTTTAAATTACTCATTTTGCTATTTTATGGAATTTTCTCTCTTGAACTACAATGCTAAAAAAATATTATACATTAAAAAACATTGTTTATGCGAAGTGAAATAAATTTGAGAAACGTCATGATGACTCTGTTTTTAATAATATATGACTATATAAATGTGTTCAAAATGGCATCATTAAAGTGTGTTTCAATTTAATCTTTAATATCATAAATCTACTTTAAAATAAGAAAAACGCTGTGTGGAAATAGTTGTATTAACCTTAGACATGAGCATATTAATGATAATCTTCTAAAAACTATAAAACTGTATATGTTTTTAATTTTATCTTTAGTTTTAACATGAATAAGTTTGTGAATAAAATGTAATAAAAAAGTTGGTCATATATATTTAGCTTTTCAGTGTAATTCTTTTATTGATTTATTTAAAATTCAAATAACTTAACATAAAATTAGATTAATTTCAATTTTAAACCAGGAACTAATACTCTGACGTCGTTTCAGCTTAGATCAAAAGAATACAAATGAGTCTAATGATTTAAACTACATAGAATTTTTTGTATAAAATTTGTTTGAATTCACTCTTAGCATACCGACTAGACTCTTGCGAGGTGTGTTGTTTGTTGTGACATCCTAATGATGGCCTTCACTGAAAACTTTTAGGAGCCAAGGCTGAAATATGGTACGGTAACTACCGTTCAATGGTACTATGCCAAAAATGTTGCCTCGCGGATTTTTTAGAGTATACTGTATAGTAAGGTAGAAGAATTAGCTCATAATTGGTTAGCATCATTACCATAAGTACAATAAGGTATGATACCATATGTCTGTCTTGTTAAGAAACTCTTATTTCTACCTTGATGTAATTGCATGGTCTTGTTTTATGTGTTGTATGGTCTTGCCTTATATGTTGTATGTTCTTGCCTTATGTGTTGTATGGTCTTGCTTTATGTGTTGTATGGTCTTGCTTTATGTGTTGTATGGTCTAGCTTTATATGATGTATGGTCTAGCTTTATGTGTTGTATGGTCTTGCTTATATGCTGTATGTCTTTACCATATGTGTTGTATGGTCTAGCTTTATATATTGTATGGTCCTGCCATGTCTTATGTGTTGTACGGTCTTGCCTTATATGTTGTATATTCTTGCCTTATGTGTTGTATGGTCTAGCTTTATGTGTTGTATGGTCTAGGTTTATGTATTGTATGGTCTAGCCTTATGTGTTGTATGGTCTAGCTTTATGTGTTGTATGGTCTTGCCTTATGTGTTGTATGGTCTTGCCTTATGTTTTGTATGGTCTTACCTTATGTGTTATATGGTCTTGCTTTATGTGTTGTATGATCTTGCTTTATGTGTTATATGGTCGTGCCTTATGTGTTGTATGGTCATGCCTTATGTGTTATATGGTCTTGCCTTATGTGTTGTATGGTCGTACCTTATGTTTTGCATGGTCTTGCTTTATGTGTTGTATGGTCTTGCCTTATGTGTTGTATGGTCTAGCTTTATGTGTTGTATGGTTTTGCCTCATGTGTTGTATGGTCTTGCCTTGTGTGTTGTATGGTCTTGCTTTATGTGTTGTATGGTCTAGTTTTATGTGTTGTATGGTCTTGCCTCATGTGTTGTATGGTCTTGCCTTGTGTGTTGTATGGTCTTGCCTTATGTTTTGTATGGTCTAGCTTTATGTGTTGTATGGTCTAGCTTTATGTGATGTATGGTCTTGCCTTATGTGTTGTATGGTCTTGCTTTATGTGCTGTATGGTGTTGCCTTATGTGTTATATGTTCTTGCTTTATGTGTTGTATGGTCTTCCTTTATGTGTTGTATGGTCATGCCTTATGTGTTACATGGAGTTGCCTTATGTGTTGTATGGTCTTGCCTTATGTTTTGTATGGTCTTTCTTTATGTGTTGTATGGTCTTGCTTTATGTGTTGTATGGTCTTGCCTTATGTGTTGTATGGTCTTTTTTGTGCTGTATGGTCTAGCTTTATGTGTTGTATGGTATTGTATTATATGTTGTATCGTCTTGCCGTATATGTTGTATTGTCTTGCCTTATGTGCTGTATGGTCTAGCCTTATATGTTGTATGGTCTTGCCTTGTGTGTTGTATGGTTTGCCATACATATTATACGGTCTTGCCGTATGTGTTGTATGGTAGGCGGAAATCTTGATAGCTGATAATGATCAGCGTTCAGTCTAGGTAAAAAAGTCTACGTAAAGTCTAGATAACGGCTAAGTAAGGTCTAAGTAACATCTTGGTAAGATGCAGGTAAGGCAAAGTAAAATCTAGGTATCATTTAGGTAAGGTTTCGCTTGAATACAGGTAGAATATAAGAAAAGATATAGGTAAGATTTAGGTAAAGCTTAGATAAAATATTGTTATGTAGGGTATATATAAGATCTGGACGAGATCTTGGAAATAAATAAACACTTCTGAGGCTAAATTATGTTTAACTGAACATAATGAGAATTAACTTAATAAAATACATTATTTTTAAAGCAATAAAATTACCAACAAATACCCTGGTCATCTTTGAAAATTATTCTAACTACAATAACACAACAATGTACGTCGTGATCTCAATCTATATACAGTAAAATAAACTCTACGGGAAGGTTATATTGTATCTCATTTGGAAATCATAATTATAACTATATAAATAGACATTCATAATTTACTATATTATTTGGAGCAAAACAAACTAAATTATAATTTTGAATTATAATTACAAAAAAGTATCAAGTTTTTAATTGATTTCCAAGGTGTTACAATGGTCTTAATACATTATAACTATTTAGCTATATAACACACTTATGAACAAGAACACGCGTGTACGCGAGAATATGCCTGTGTGTGTGTAATTTTTTCACTGTACTTAATTGTTATTTCAACGCCATCGTTGATCTACAGTCTTTACGAGACAAATACGCTTCATTTCAAAGTGACAATGTAAATGATTACATAAATTCTATGACAACCAAACAAAATTGAAAATGCCGAAGAATCGAATGCTTTTGATGAGTGTACAATCGCTTAGCCACAAAAATATCTGCATATTCATCAAACTAAGGTCCACAATGATAAATAGGAATTACCAATATCAAATCCTCATCCTTTTGAGAATGCAGCTTAAGTGTTAAAATGTAATTTATTTTGAAGAACAGATGTTGTATTGATTTAAATGTGTTATTACTTCCTTATAAATAATTATAAATACTATATTAAAATTTTCCTTTCACTTTCGCAAGAAGGAAAATCAATTTGTAACTTTTATTCACCAAAACAGTTTTATATTATTTTTAAAATAAGCTCAAAGTTTATTTTTATGTTGATATTGAGTAATTGAAGTAAATGTGTTTATTTTCAAAATTATATTTGATCTATATTTACATATACTATATATGTTAAAGTTTTTCAGCACCAAGTTATAACAGCTAAAATGTGCTTTTTTGTCTGCTTTATTTTTGTTTATTTTTAGTTTTATTTAATTTATAGAATATTTCCTTATTTTATTTGAACTAGGTCAAACAAATAAAAGTTATCAACTTACATTTAATCAATGTCTTTTATACATAATGTTATTTAAAATAGATAACTTTTTTAAATCATTGGCATATTATAGTTGATGTAAGTTTTCATGTTTCTATGCTAGTATCATCTCTTATTCCATATTGTGCGATGTGGTTTGCCTATTTGATATATTTCCATATACTGTGTATACTATTATATATGGAACGATATAGCACAAGTGAGGTAAGCTCTATGTTAATTGAATTCGGGTTGCTTCATTTGTGCTATTGTTGATTCATATATAGACTACATTAGTTTTGTAAAAGAACGAAAATAACTTTTCTCTAGTTTCAGAAACTTTCAAAACATTTGTAAATTGCTTTTAAGCAGTTCTAAACATTTGTTTAAAACCGCTAGTTTAGTTCAATAACCTAAATATATACAAACCACATCAATAATGATAAATATAATTACAAAAAAAATATAATTTGTATCTTCAGAGAAATGACATTTAATAAGTAACATAGATAAGATAGAATTATATTTTTGCTTAGAAATACAAATATAATTATGTGTAGTTATAGCTAGAATCCTATGATAAAAGAGGATAATTATCAATGAGAAAAGTCCTTCGAGTCAATCTGGCAAAGATAATAGAAAGTTATATCATTGGAATTTTTTTATTGTTAATTACTTACTGGTTGCCCTCAGCTTCTTTTCTTGGGAGGAAACCACTGCACTGGAGCCAAGATACTCCGCCACTCTAACGCGGTGGCTCCAGAGGTCCAAAAGGCAGTTAATTGAACAAGACTGGCTCTACTGGGAAAATAAGGGCAGGAAAAAAGTTAGATGTTCTGCGGATTGTATATGTAGCTAGCAGAGTGGTGAGTATGTATTGTCCAATCTATGTTGGTACGTGTTTAGGTATAGGAGGCGTTCGCTTCTGAGCATGGTTATGTGTACACTTGTGTTTCTGGAAAATATGCTCACAGGGGGACATGCTTCAGGTGGTTGTTGCCGGCGAGACGCCTGCTGAAGCCCTAGCTATATAAGATTTGAGGCCATTCTTTTTGATGAATTGGTGTTAAGTAATAGTTTAGGTGTGTGACCATAAGCTATAGCTTCTTTAGCTAGTAAGTAATTCCAGCTCTGGCTGAATGACTCTGTTATGTTGACGGTTTGTGATTATGTTCTTTGTTATGCGATTATGGATATGTTTATGAACGCTGTATTTTTGGGATAATTGTTAAAAAGTGAGAGTAGTATTTGACCGAAGTACTTTTTTCTGTCTGAGTGGGGAAGTTACATTGCTTGGGAAATGACATAGGTGATCTTGGTATGTGGTTATGGCTAGAAATTAAGTCAATATCGTGTTGATGTGAGAGTTATTGCAAATACTGTTGCTTCCAGTGAAAATTGGTGAGTGCTATATTTTGGATTGGTTCAATTTTTGTGTGGTTTGTAACTTCGTACGTGAGAGTGTAAGAGCCCAACAGGGAGTCGGATAGTCTATTATGTCTTGTTATTATGTATTGTTTCTGTGTTATGTTCAAATTTTGTATTTGTCAATGTTTGTTTAAAGTTTTAATGAGTTTATGTGTTCTGTTAGTGTCATGTGTGTACCAAGTGTCAGGCCAAGATCTGTAGGAGTTTTCTCCATTGGAAAGGGTTGGTTGAATAGGGTGACGTGTAGGTAAATGTTTTATTAATGTAAGAGCTGTTATTGTGGATCCAGACATTCTACTTGTTTGGAGCCAATCCTCATGAGTGGATGTGTATGTTGTTAGTTATTAGTGTGTGTGCTGTAACATGGCTGTATTGAGTCTATAGCTATGTCGTTTGCATATGCGAGAAGTAGCGTATCTTATAGGACATTGGGGACACTATAATGAAATAAGTTGAATAGTGTTAGAGAGAGAAATCCACTTTGAGGAATGCCATTTTGGTAGTATGCTTGTGCTTGATATGGTGTGCATGTGTATAACTTGTGCCTCTCTACAATAAATTAAGTTTGCGAATCATTTTTACTGGTATGATACATTGTTGTGTTGATAATCGTTCGTATAGGAATGTTTGTCGCTGGACTGTGTAAAATGTTTCATTTATGTCTATTGTGGCTAGGACTATTCTAGAAGGTGGAAGTCATTAAGTATATGTTGAGCTAGCGTTGTGAGGTGTGTTCTGGTTGAGTGTATGGAGCAAAAACTATGTCAGGGTTGTGGTTTGCTGATGTGAGGTTGAATTTTTTTTAAGTCAAATCTTCCAAACATTTTGCGGTTTTTGAGACGAGGTATATACGGCAACATGAAGATAAAGTTTGGAGTGATTTGTTTCGTTTCTGAATGGGGATAATGTGTGCTTTTTCATATTGTTGATATTTGGATGTTTATCTAAAAGTAGTTGATATTTGGATGTTTTTTTAAGTAGTTATTAATTTGTATCACGTTATTGATTGAAATCGGGCCAATGTGTTGAAGACTTGTCAGTTCTGGTTCATTTTGAATTCTTGGAGTTTTTATAAGTTTCGAGACTGCTAGTCCAGTGAAAAGTGACGAGTGTGAATTTAATTTGATTGATTTCAATGTTCTTTTAGTTATATGTTTTGTTGAAGATACTTATTTGTTACTAATTATTTTGTAAAATTTTAGATTGTTGTTTGCTTGTGATCTGTCGTTTAAAATATGCCCATCTGTAGTTGTTATGGCTTCAGCTGTAGGTGGAGAGGAGGATATTGAATTATATATTCTTTGTTGGTTTCTCAGAGTTTGTACTGTGTGTGCTGTAGATTATAGTGCTATAGATGTCTACCACATTTATGTAGATTGTGATCAACCTATTCAGTATATTTAGTTGAACTGTATGTTGTGGTGTGGGAGAAATCTTAGGTTTTAGGGTGTTTCTCTGTTTGACGGATGCGTTTATTTGTGGTGAAAAGTTGGGTTTGAAGCTTAGATTAAATTGTTAGTAGATATAGTCTACGATAGCTTTTTTATTGTTTTCAACCCTGAATCTAAACCATTTTGGTTACACTCAGAAAATATTGGTTGTTCGGAATATATAAACTAATAAATAGAGTTAAATTTTATTCCAAATAAATAAATTTTGAAAATTCTACTCTATTGAATGGAGAGTGGTGTAGGGGAGATGTATCCAAGTCTAGCAGTTGTTACAAAGTATGGAACACTGGGCCATGTAACAACCGTGGAACAATCAGAAAAAGAAGAAAAGACGAAGTCCGATGCTATTCCACAACTACACATCGTACCCTCATTTCGTGGTACTCTCATTAAATGGCACCCTCAATCAGTGTCACTGCGTGAGGGCGAACATAAAACTATCAATACCCGAATAACAAATTGTGACTAACAACGCACCTTCTATTTGGTTTATGTTGTAATACGATTTGAAGGTTGTACCATATATAAAGGAACTTTCATCTATGGTTGTACTTAAAAGTGAATTATTATGTTTGTCAAAACATTTTCACGCAGAAAATCAATTATTTTATACGATAATAGGATTTAGATTCTTAACTATATTGACCGAGTGCATGGATTAAGTAATACAAACTACTTTGAGTTTTCATTTGAAATTGTGTTCATTTTTTTTTTAAAGTTGAACATTTTTTAGTTATATAGCTTCGTTTTTCAGGAATAATAAAACGACATGAATTATATTTTCATATTTCAATTTTTTTATAATACATTTTGTATACGTTTGCAGTATCATAAAACTCTTGACTAATGCATTGAATTATTTACCTTTCTTCAGCAAATACATCATATACTTTGGTTCATTTTTGTGATGACTTAAGAAGTATTAGCTATTGTTTACTTAAGTAGTTAGCAGATCTAAATATCGAAACTTTAATAATAATGATTTCTTAGAAATCAAAAACTTTTTGAACTTTTTACTTTTTAAACCTTAAATTTAAAATACATTTTTTTGTTTTTAAATTTTGGGTATGCAGACTTTTTCTTCAAATTTTAAAGTCTACTTAACAAGCTATTTTGTTGTCATATCATTCATGAAAAAATCATAACTGTTTTTTATTCAAGAATTTAACTATTTTTTTAATTATTTTATTTATGTTAGCTAAGAGGACTGACATATTTATAATGCAAGAATTGAAGACGTTCTTTAAATAATGCAGTATGTAGGTAAAAACATATACTGATAAAAACTATATTTCATACCATACGAGTTGAAAAAATTATACTTTTTTAAAGGTTGAATACAATTTAAATTAAATTTTTAAAAGTTTATTTTATCACAGTATATAAATTAATTATGATCAGTTGGCAACCTTTTTATAAAACAAATGAATGGGTTTATTATTTAAGAGTTCTTGAAATGTTAATGTATTCCAGGATTTATTTTTTTAATTATTACTTTATGTTTTTACGTAATCTTGAAATTTTGTATTGAGTTGCGTTCATTAAACACTTCATGATCTGTGTTTATTTTTCAACTTGAAATACAAATCACACATGTTGTCTTAAATGTGTATGCAGAGTTGTTTTCTTATGCATTGAAAACTATGACTACGCTTTAAAACAGTTTAAAGTTGTTAACTGTTTTCAATTAACAAATAATATTTTTATTTAACTGGAGGTGAATAATTCTCATTATAAAGTTATCATTATACTGTACTTTTGTAATGCTATTTTTTTAATGTCGTCTGTTGTATTCTGTTTATTGTTACTTTCTTAAGGTTCGAACTTGAGCAATGTTTTAAATAAATTTTTCTCACTAATGACTGAAGTAATGAGGTGGCAAACAAAACATAATGATTTATATGTTTTAAATATATCTAAAACACATGAGAGAGTAGCCATTCTCAGTACATGGCTTGAACAGCTTCAAAATTGACATCATAGCTTTTTGGGAAAGGCATTTCACTTTGTTTTAGACTGAGAAAATTTAAAAAAAAGCCTAGCATAATAATTTAGGATCTAAAAATGTTGTTTTGTTATATTCAAAGGGTTGTTTTCTTGTTCTTTTAATGGTTTTCATACATCTGCAATCATAATTATTATTTATAATAAACAAAATTTAAAAATGAAAGTTCCAGCCTCTAGATATATGAGAAAATATAAGACAAATATTATTTTGTTCTTATTTTTTCATAATAAAGATAAATGTAATTAATTATAAGTAATGATAATGAAAATAATAAACATATCATTAAGAAGTATAAGAAAAATGATATTAAAATTTATGGTAATAACAATATTGATAACAAAAATAAATTAATGGTACTAAAAATGATAATAATAATAAGAAGAACAATAAAGATAGTACATGAATGGTAATCATTGAAACACATGTAATAATTATACTGATAATAATAATTTAAATTGGAAAAATGTTGAATGTTGTTAAATTTTAATAATGAAAACAGTGGACGGTGTTATTGCAATAATAATAATAATAAATAACAATAATAATAATTTAAATTGCAAAAATGTTGAATGTTGTTAAATTTTAATAATGAAAACAGTGTACGGTGTTATTGCAATAATAATAATAATAAATAATAATAATAATAATTTAAACTGCAAAAATGTTGAATGTTGTTAAATTTTAATAAAGAAAACGGAGTACTTTATTATTGATAGTTTAAAAAGAACAAAAACGTAAAATTTTCTTCATCGGTATTTGATGAATGTTTATTTTGTTTTATAATTTCTAAGGATATAATTAATTTAATTTTAATGTAATTCTTGTTATTTTACAAATTGCATTCATATTTATTCGGAAAAACTTCAGCAAAAAAATTATTATCACAATTAAAAATTAATTGTGATATATTATATTTATAATTTGTGTTTAATTGACTAATGTAAGACAAAATATGTTTAATCTGTATTTATTATTTGTTATCTTATAAATTTGTACTTTAATATATCAATATATATAAACA
>JARUHE010342001.1:0-10424 GCA_031471125.1 Archaeomysis grebnitzkii | reverse complement strand
ACCAAAAACATGTACAGTGCCTAACAAACAAAAAAACATGCACAGTGCCTAACAAACAAACAGACATGTACAGTGTCTAACAAACAAAGACATGAACAGTGCCTAATAAACAAAAAATGTACAGTGCCTAACAAACAAACAAAACATTTACAGTGCCTAACAAACAAAAATCATGCACAGTGCCTAACAAACAAACAAACATGCACCGTGTCTAACAAAGAAAAAACATGTACAGTGCCTAACAAACAAAAAAATGTACAGTGCCTAACAAACAAAAACACGTTTACGGTGCCTAACAAACAAACAAACATGCACAGTGTCCAACAAACTAAAAAACATGCACAGTCTCTAACAAACAAACAAACATGCACAGTGTCCAACAAACAAAAAAACATGCACAGTGTCCAATAAACAAAAAAACATGCACGGTGTCTAACAAACAAACATGCATGCACAGTGTCCAACAAACTAATACACATGCACAGTGTTTAACAAACAAACAAACATGCATAGTGTCTATCAAACCAACAAACATGCACAGTGTCCAACAAACAAAAAAACATGCACAGTGTCTAACAAACAAACACACATGTACTGTGTCCAACAAACTAAAAAACATGCACAGTGCCTAACAAACAAAAAAACATGCACAGTGCATAACAAACAAACAAACATGCACAGTGTCTAACAAACAAAAAACTTGAACAGTGCCTAATAAACAAAAAAGTGTAGTGCCTAGCAAAAAAATTACAGTGCCTAACAAACAAAAAACATGTACAGTGCCTAACAAAAAAAAAACATGTCCGGTGCCTAACAAACAAACAAACATGCACAGTGTCTAACAAATAAACAAACATGCACAGTCTCCAACAAACAAAAAAAACATGCACAGTGTCTAACAAACAAACACACATGCACAGTGTCCAACAAACCAAAATACTTGTACAGTGCCTAGCAAATAAACAAACATGTAGAGTGTCCAAGAAACAAACAAACACGTAGAGTGTTCAACAAACAAAAAAACATGTACAGTGTCTAATAAACAAAAAAACATGTACAGTACCTAACAAATAAAAACAAACAGTTTCTAACAAACAAACATGCACAGTGTCCAACAAACAAATAAACATGCATAGTGCCTAACAAATAAACGAACATGTAGGGTGTCCACTAAGCAAATTGAAACAGTTTCTAATTTTTATAAAATTTGAAACTAAAGAATTCAATCGACTTTGTGCAGTTTGCTTGACTTTTCTGGGTTTGTTATTATGCTGCCCAACATACAACACTAGCAATATTCAATGAAATCTTCAGCCCTTTACATATTTAGACTTTTTTTAATACCACACTATACCCTCAGGAAATGCTTCCGATATATGGCGCTTCCTATAAGCGGAATGAGCTTAGCACATGAGATTTGAAAGGACAACCGCAATTTAGTATTTTTGTTAAATTTATAATTTGTACCAAAATTTAATCATATCAAAAGTAAAAACAAATATAAAACAAATTACTTTTGCTAGAAAAAACAACGAAGCTTTCACATAAATGAAGTTTACCTAAGCAATTGTTTTGTAAAAATTAATCTATAGTATAAAAAATAATAGAACGTAAAAAATATTTTCCAAAATTTGATAAAGAAAAGTTTCATTGTTGAAATATTTATTTATTTGATGGTTTTAAACGAATCTATTTGACAGACGTCTCCGGTGAATTATTTCAATTTGCGGTTTCAATATTTTCATAATTTCCGTTTTGTTGATACAAATGTTCCTCACTATCGATAAGCATATCGAATGAATTTGTTTCATTTCAATTCAGCTGAGAATACAAATATTATTATTTAAGCTGTGTTTGAAAAAAATAGTTTTTATAAATAGCCTCTGATTGGTGTTGTGGATCTTGGAGATCTTGGGGGTGTTGGGGACTCGAACTGAATTTTGCCACTTTTTCAAAATAGAAACAAAATTAATTTTACAGAAAGGTTTGCTCAATTAAATGAAAATTAAAAACATAACATTCTACACTAGTGTTAATAAGAATTTGTTTTTGTGAAATTAGTATTTAGTTATTAAAACATACACTTTATAAAAAAGTTTAAACTCATGGTTAAACGTGATTTCTATGAAGTTTTAAGAAAAAAAACTTTTATTCAAAACAAATGAAAAGACTGGAGGCTTTACGGTAAAATGCTTTAAATACTTTTATGTAAAAAATAATATATTTTATTTCTTTCAATAATATACATTTTTCAAGTTTTTAGACTTGGGTAATTTTTAATCAAACTCATGGTTAATCAAACTTGTACTTGAAAGCTTAGAGAGAAATTTATTCCAAACAAATGAACGAAAAGTGTTGATATATTAACACGTAGAACTGTACTCAACAATTACGTAAATTCAGAAACTTTTGAATATACAAACACAGCTTTTAATGCGCATCATTTACTCGTACTTGTTTGTATAAAAATCCACAAATAATCATTGGCGCGTTTTTGAACGTCAATAAAATCTTAATGAATTTCTTTGTATTCAATCGTGTACAAAGACCATTTAAGGGTCATGTGATCACCAAATACTAAATATAAAAACATAATAATTAATGTTAATATTAATAACACCTTCAAAATCTAACAAAATAAAAATGCATAATTGTAATTATCCAAATAGGTTGAATATAAGTTCGGAATAATCTCTTTGAACGACGTTTCTTCTATGTACCATCAACAGTAAAATATGAGTACTTTTCAAAATGAACAATAAGAATAATGAGGTTATAAATTGCTATTTTTTTTGTAAATTCCATACTGTGAGAATCGAAGGTAGATTTTACAGCATGAAATTTTTTTTAAAACTCCATTGTTCTTATTTTCCTATTTGAAACAAGGACTCGTACTTTGGTGCCGATGGTACCTTCTTGCACAGATTAAATGTTTCTTACCAACCTTATCTAAACTACTTTATTTTTTTTTTATTTATTTATTATTTTATTTATTTATTATTATTTATTTATTATTTAATTATTTAATATGTTTCTTACCAACCTCATCTAAACTACTTTCAACATTTCACTTTAATTTCATTTCAACTTTTGTTTCTCTGTAAAGGTATAATGACAGTTGGTACGAATGTATCATTATTTATTACATTTCTTTTGTTCATCAGCTTAACTATGGTCATCTAAGTTATATAACCATATCTTTTCACATTGAACATTTCTTCCACAGTAGTGCTAAAATTATATGCTAAATTATGTTATTAGTTTTTGTGGTCTTACGATTATGTTCAACCATACGAAACAATCGAATGTATATTTTTTCAGCCAATATACATACAGTTAACTATCTCACATGTTTCGATTCCTCTTTCACATATTATTAAAAAAACACTGTTTTTCAAAATATATTATTAATATGTGATGTTCGCTGATTATAAATATATAAACTTATATTTTTCAGTTTTTAACACAGACTAAATTCATTTTATGTGTGAAAATGCAAAATTATATCATATGTGATGGCTTGACTCTATTTGTAATTCATAAGATCTTAAGCGTGGAAGAAAATCTAATAATTATGGTTTGCAAACATGAGCAACTACAAAATGTGGTCCGAATTATATACACAACATTTTAGTAATTAGTTTTCTAAATTATTCATTATCATAGGCTGGTAACAATTAATTTTGCATAATAATTATTTTTATTTAGCATAATATTATGCAAATTATTTATAAATGTTTGGAATAAACAAAATAAAAGACTAAATAATTTTTACCTTTTAGGTAATTATATTTGAAACATTTTAAGGAAGTTTAATTTAAGAGAAAAGACTAAATTGATTCTCCAAAACTTTTCTTGTTACAATGAAATTTTTTCCCCAGTAATTAGCTGATGCGAATAGCAAACTTTCTATTTATTATTTTTTTAATGTTATTATTGTTATTTAATCTTATTATTATTGTTATTTATTATTATAATTATTATTTTTATTTATTATTATTCTTATTTTTATTATCATTAATATAATTTTATCAAACCAACACGTCCAAAGCATGGACATCATGAGGAGAAGACAAAGGCCGCATCAACAAGGCTAATTCCGTTTTTAAGAGCGGTTCTTCCTGGGTAGTTTAATTCGACTCAACAATGGCTTTTTACTGAAGACTTCTTAACAAGTCAACATGTTTATGTTTATTAATATATTAGACAGTGTGCATTTTGTGAGCATTGTGCATTTTTAAAAAATATTATTTAAAGACATTGTTTATGTTATTATTATTTTATGAATATTAGTGAATATTTTGGCCTTAACTAGCCAGTTTTGAGCTATTATACTGTAGGCTACTTGTATTTCATGAGAGGCTAATTCAACCGTTGATGCAAACCCTGGAAAACATGAAAAATCCTGTCAACAATAAAGGTCTCAACCAAGGTAAGTTCCGCTTTTTAAGAGACGCTCCTTCTCTTAGGACGAGCTCTGTTTCTTTTAAAACAGGTTTGCTTCTGGAACAGCGTCTCTCAGCAAAAGCATGAAATAAATACTACTAACTTTTTTATCACCTATTGTGAATATATTTGATATTTTATTATGTTTGTGGTTTTTATTATAACTGTGTTATATATGTAAAGCAAACAATATTAATTGAAAAATAAGAATAATGAAGTTGTAATTTTGTTTGTTGTTATTGTAAATTCCATACTGTGAAAATCTAGGGTATATTTTCAGAATATGGAAATTACAATAACAGCAATAATTTATAACTTCATTACTCTCATTTTACTATTTAAAAACAGTATACTTATATTTTGCTGCCGATGGTCCAAGAATAAAATAAAGTAAATCTAACATATTTTATTATTATTATTATTATTATTATTATTTAATATGTTTATTAGTTTAAATTTAAATTTTGATATAAATAGTTTTTAACTTAATCAAAGCTTTGCAAGTATTTATTGACTAGCATTAACAAATCTTTTCACAACGTGTTCTTTTTTTTAATTTATCATTCTTCTTTTTACAAAAAAATCAATACTTCATATAATAATAATTAAAACTTCTTAAACAACAGTCCTATATTCTATGATTACTTTGCACTACTTAACATGATAATGTACTTATTGTCAGTAGAGCTCTCATCAGAAGTCTTGTTTTACTAAGGATAAAACCAAAGATTTCCATGAATGATTACACTGTACTTCATTGAAATTGTTTTCTAATTTATTTAAATAATTCATATTTTTCATGAATTTTTAGCAAATAGAATAATATATTACAGTATCGCAAGTTTATAATAATGAAATTTTCTGAAGTGTCATAAGTAATTAATACGTTAACCTTGATAAAAGTATACAATATTTCATTTGTTAACCTTGTAATATTTCAGAGGACAAAAAAATGTTTATTTATTATTGTGATTGAGATAAAGTATGAGCAACATGATAAAAAAAACATACTAATACATAAAATATACAATGCTAAATGGTAATACATAACAAAAACAATGCAGCATGGTAACACATAAGATAAGCAGTGCAGCATGGTCATTCATAAGATAAACAGTGCAACATATTAATACATAACAAAAGCAATGGTATATGCTAATACATAAAACCATGTTACATACTAATAAATGAAACAAAACAGTGTAACATGATAGTACATATGACAAACAGTGCACCATAACACAAACAAACAGTTCAACACGATAATACATGAAACAAACAGTGCAAAATAATAATACTTAAACAAACAATGCAACATTTTAATACATAAGACAACCAGTGCAACATGATAATACATAAAAGAAACAGTACAAAAATATTTATACATAAGATAAACATTGCAACATCACACTATATACACTAAACAGTGCAACATGATAATACATGAAACAATCAGTGCTACATGATACTACATAAAACAAACCATGCAACATTTAAATACATAAGACAAACAGTGCAAGATGTAAATATATGAAACAAATAGAGCAACATACTAACACTTACAATTACATTGCAACATCATACTACATAAATCAAACAGTGCAAAGTCATACTGCTTAAACCAAACAGTGCAACATGATAATACATGAAACAAACAGTGCAACATAATAATACATAAACAAATATTGCAACATCATACTACATAAACCAAACAGTGCAACATGATAATACATGAAACAAACAGTGCAAAATAATAACACATGAGATAAACATTGCAACATCATACTACACAAACCAAAAAGTGCAACATGATAATACATGAAGCAATCAGTGCTACATGATACTACATAAAACAAACAATGCAACATTTTAAAACACAAGACAACCAGTGCAACATGATAATTTATGAAACAAACAGTGCAACATAATAATACATAAAACAACATTGAAACATCATACTACATAAACCAAACAGTGCAACATTGTAATACAGAAAACAAACAATTTTCATACATAAACCAAACAGTGCAGCATGATAATACATGAAACACACAGTACAAAATAACAATACATAAAACAACATTGAAACATCATACTACATAAAACAAACAGTGCAACACTGTAATACATGAAACAAACAGCGCAAACTAATAATACATGAGATAAACATTGCAACATCATACTACATAAACAAACAATGCAACACGATACTGTATTCGAATGTTGTTCGAAAGAAGCAAAAAAACAATTTACAAACCCATTCGACCTCATACAAAATAATCTTGCATCGCCTCCCATACAAGTGTATTGCATATATTTGGGAGAGCACCGAGCAAGTTAAGATACGCCCAAGTGCACATGGGCTCTATTAAGCAGTTTTTTCTGCGCCTGAATAATAAATAAATGTTTGCATTATAGCACACGGGAAAAAATGACGTTTCATTAACAAATGAATTTCTAGATGAGAAACATTTTATTTCTATTAAATGGAAAATAAAACTGGAGCAGAAAAAGATTTTATTTTACTTTTAAAATAACTCAAAGATTAAACATAATTTTTTTTGTTTCACATTATTATTTTTACATTTTTTTGCTTGACAAGTTTTTTCTCGTAGTACTGACATAATAGTTCTTTTATTTTCTATTTATTATCATAAACGTTTTAGTTTGAAATTCCACAGCATGATTACTTGAAAAATATTCATCAAACTTTTTATAGCTTTTAATGCAAACTTTATTTTTATTCTTCCATGGTTCCATTCATACATATTGTAATTTAGATTTAAAGAAATTAAATTTGCATTTATAAAGATATTGTCCAATCACAGATACTATAAGGTAAATAAATATTATTTTACATCATAAAGAATCATACATATTACTTAAACATATTATTATTATTATATTATATTATTATATTATTATTGTTGGTTGCTTTCAGATGCACATGCAAGGGTTTTTTTCTGCATGCATACAGGGTTTTTTTTCCATGCATGCAGAATCAAAGTGCCCTGCATCGATGCTTGAATCATTTACTGTGTGGTACGAACTGTATCAGTAACGACGATTTCTTATGACATGCTTTCATCCCGAGGTTAATAAATTATTTATAGTTTATTTCAAAATACCTTTGTAATTTTGTGAAATATATTTAGTTTTTATGAAATAAAAACTTAAATACGATCAAAAAAACGTACACTTTAAAATAGGAAATAAATTTCAACATATAAATTTAAGTTTCATTTTGTAATGCTATTATAATCAACAATATGAGATACCATTGAATAAAAAGAGATATGACATATTTATAGTTTAATAAGCGCTTTAGTTTATATTTAAGGCAAATTATTAAGTTATGAAAATGTAACTAATACAATGCCTACGGTTTCTAACGGCTTACTAACAGTTACATATTTAACTTATTAATAAAGTTATTTTATTATATTATATTATATATTATATTATTATATTATTATTAATAAAGTTATTTTATTATATTATATTATATTATATATTATATTATTATATTATTATTAATAAAGTTATTTTATAATGAATTTTCTAAAAATTATTATATTATTATATTATTACATTATTATATTATTATTAATAAAGTTATTTTATAATTAATTTTCTAAAAAGTATTATATTATTATATTATTATTAATAAAGTTATTTTATAATTAATTTTCTAAAAAGTATTATATTATTATATTGTTATATTATTATTAATAAAGTTATTTTATAATGAATTTTCTAAAAAGTATATTTATAATCCAGGCTAGTCTTAGGGTGTTTAAAAAAAGTTGTTTTTTTGCTACAAATACAATTATGAAATGAGTTCCGGATAATTGACATTCTGTTTAAATGTCATTCGAGATCTTCTACTGTAAAAATAATTTTTTTTAGACAAAAACAAGATTCAGCGTAATTTGGGTTAAAATTATATTATATTTTTTATAACAATGATTATAAAATACTGATTTACGATTGTTTCGATTGGTATAATTTGTTGGACAATTTCTAAACACATGTTTATCTGGCAAGGTTGTGTTCAGTAGAACGTGTTGCTCTAATGTGAATTATTTGCATACTGTATCATTAATTGCTTATAGAAATACTTCCTATGATTTAATTATTTTCTAAAGATACCAAAGAATAAGAGATCATTTAAATCAGTAAAAAACAAACTTAGAAATGTTAAAACGAAAAATGCATATAATTCATAATGTAAAAAAAGAAAACACAACATAGAACTCTACAACCACTTGACGAGTCTTCATGAAAGATCACATACACCTTATTACAAAAACGCCTGAAAGAATACAACACATATCGAAATTGGCATATCCACTCCAAGGTTTGGTTGAAATGCTTAAAATCATCTTTCCATGAAGTAAAAATCCAATTTTTATTCGATAATTATATTATGTAATCATATAATTATGTAGTTATATTATTAAAGTGGTTTAAATGCTATATTTAAAAAAATATATTTATTGGCAGCCCTATATACCGCTAGCCCCGGGAGAGGACAAGGGATTAAAGAATAAACTTTTTTGATAATATTTATTTACTTCTCTATTATTCCAAGAAAACTTAAAAAACTTGAGAACCCACTAGGAGGATTATGGCCAGTTAGTATATTATAATCAACACATCTTCCATAATTATGCGAAATTATTTTTACAAAGAAAATATTTTGCGAAATACCAAAGTGGCATACCAAATTAAATATAATAATAAGGACTGTGCCCTTCAAATATTTGCTAAATCGGAATGACAACTATATATTTGTCAAAAATAATAACCATGCATCTCCAAAATGGTAATATTAAAGACCATTTCACTAATATTCCTCCATTCATCAAAAAGAAAAATATAAGAAAAAAGTATAACCGATAACATTGCCGAGTGGATACGAACGCTACATAAGTAAATCTCATTGGCACAGGTTGGAGTCTCCTCTAAAGATATTTGAATGTAACTTGAATGTAGCTGTATTCCCTTAAAACTTCATATGCAAAGCTTACCCCGGCCTGGAGGAGGCGCTATATGTCAGCTGAATATCCTTAAGATATACATGAGGGGACGAGGGTAGTAATATTAAGGTTGATATGCAAAGTCGGAGAGAGATCGGTTAATTCCGATTAGATCCGCTATATAAAAGCGGCAAATATCAAATATGTTATGATCTAAAGTGCAGTGACTTAAAATCTCTCGAAGTAACGGAATGGATTTATATAAAATGTTTAAAACCTAATCTCAATACAGTAGAAAACCTCGTATCCAGACTGTTTGGGCATTGCATATAAATGACATTGCGGATAGATGGTAGGTTAAACAAATGCTAGCATACAAACTTAAGTTTATTTTTGGATGATATTGGTTTAATTTAACTAAAGCTAATTTGTTATATTTTAGTATATTCTTAAATCGTGTATAAGCGTTTTTCCACTGGAAAATCTAATAAAACGTCTAATATTTACATACAGTTACCTATTTAGTTTTTTAATAAGATTATTTTGTAATGACAATTCTGAATATATTATTTTCAGTCCAGTGATGGTCTATATAAGAAGTTACTTTTCTCCCTACAATTACAAAAAATAAGTTCGGGTTAACTTATTATTGATACGAAGTCTTAATTCTCATGTATACAACATATTGATATAGGCGGCGTTTTGAATCTCTTTTCTCCCGTGTTTATGTAGTGTTTTAAAGTTAATTATTTCACGCAGTTTGTTTACATCTGTATTACTTATTATGAATATCTATGGTTTTTCAATAAACAACTTATAACTATGACTGATGACAACTAAAATGTTAAGATGAATGACTTTGCAAGTTAATTTTTACTGTAAGCTCCGAAAATAAATATTCTTTCAGACGTCTGGAACAAAACAAAAATAAAAATTGTTGCCTGCAATTGTATTATCTTTTGCAAAACTGGTATGTATAATTGTATATATATAAAT
>JARUHE010342000.1:0-18543 GCA_031471125.1 Archaeomysis grebnitzkii | reverse complement strand
AGTTGTTCAAGTTGTTCAAGTTGTTCAGTTGTTCAAGTTGTTCAAGTTGTTCAGTTATTCAAGTTGTTCAAGTTGTTCAGTTGTACAAGTTGTTCAAGTTGTTCAAGTTGTTCAAGTTGTTCAGTTGTTCAAGTTGTTCAAGTTGTTCAGTTGTTCAAGTTGTTCAAGTTGTTCAAGTTGTTCAGTTGTTCAGTTGTTCAGTTGTTCAAGTTGTTCAAGTCGTAATGTTTGGTCAACCAAACAGGTTTCTTGTTAAAATTCTCAAAAACAAAGCATTTACATAGAATTATGGCAGAAATTGAACTTTTCTCAAGATTTTTTTAATTTAATTATTAAATTTATTCTATAACATTATATTTTATTTCAACTTGCAGTTATTTTTTTGATGATGAAATATAAGAGTTTTACATCCCTAATAATTAATAACAAGGTATAACAAATGTATTGTCTATAGGTCACACCTTATAATTTTATACACATTATATTTAAAGTAGGAAGAAGGTTAATGTTGATGTGACTGAAACACTTGATAGTTTTTCAGGTTATATGTTCAACAAAATTGTGTTAATTTCTTATTTCTATGTCAATACCAATCTAACTTAACAAAGATGTGTAAACACATTTTGCCAAAGGTGAGATTAAATTACTTTCAGATTAAGGAAATATATTTCCACGGAAATAAATATTCCGTCTGCCGTGTTTCCACAAAACACAATTTAAAACATGAAACAAATATCAAAAAATGGCTTTGTCAAAATTGCACTTTTTGAGTTTCTTACACCATCAAATAAGAATTTTTTTTCTCTCGATTGTTATACGTTTGATACATTCAAATGGTCATAAAATGATACTTAACTGAAGATGTTTTGTTTATGAGTAAATGTGTTGGACATTAAACTTTGAGTGTATTTAATTATTGACAGATTTTTAAAATAAAAAAACATTATAATAAGTTTTTGTCGTCCGTTATTTTGACTATTTATCCTGGTTGAAAAGATATATAATTAAATGTGCCAAAGTTTACTTTTTTCTTCAAAAATTCACTCAAAACTATAGCAGATATAAAAGAAAAACGAAGAAAGATTTTTCATTACATTTCTAAAAAAAATTGTGAAAATCTAAAAGCTCATTTTAGATAGTCGAGGCGTCTTCTCCCTTCAAAAATACCCAAAAGATTACCCCAGAGATGGAACAATTTTTATTGTTTTAGTTTTTTATGGGAAAACCAACTGTGAAAAGTCCAAAGTCGTACATTATTAAATATTTTAAACAAACAAAGGTAAGTTAATGGTTAACTAAAATTTGTTTAGTTACCCTTATATAACTTCAAGTTATTTTATATTTTTAGTAAACAAACCACAACAGAAAAAGTAAAAAAAGTTGTATCAAAAACCTAAAAGTTCGATCAGCAAATGAGGAAAGTCGAAGAAAATTTCAAGTTCATCAAAGGTTCCTGATTATCAGATTATATAACATTTGATTTACATCATTTATGAAATCTTGTAATACAATCTAATACATTTGATAACACGCATGCAAAGGCACGTTCAGTTACCGTGATGTTGAAAACATTGCACAACTGTTCTTAAATAACATTATAATGATTAACATTAACTTTAAATAACATTATAGTAATCAGCATTAAAGTAATTAACATTATATTAATTGAAGTTAACATTAATAAACATGATTTTAAATGGCACCAAATCTTCAACGTTGTGACTATTGATCCTTACAATACATTCACAGAATTGTTTCGACAAGATCATCGTAACAAAGTTTTTGGTTGAGCTTATGGCGTTGCAGCGACACCATCCTTGTCTGCCGAAAACTTACAGATTGTGATACAGAGTAAGTCGAACATCTGATAATTTTAAAAAATGAGACGATGCATCACATCATGACGAGTTGCACTCATCCCATAGATGACAGAACATGATCTACTTGCGGCAAACCACTACCGTTTTAATGATGCCAATTATAATAACTATAACGAAATTATATAAACTTAAAATAATTATATTACTATACTTTATTATTATAATTATATTATTATACTTTGTTAAATACAGTACACTGCGATCATTATAACATGTGTATGAAAAGAGTGAAAGTTTGTATAAATAAATTTATTTTATTTGGGGCATTATCAATTTGTCGAAATATCATTTTGTCGAAATATCATTTCATCGAAATTAGAATTAGAATTTTTTTCGACAAAATGATATTTCGATAAAATGATATTTTGGCAAAATGATATTTCGACAAAATGATATTTCGACAAAATGATATTTCGACAAAATGATATTTCGGTAAAATGATATTTCGACAAAATGATATTTCGGCAAAATGATATTTCGACAAAATGATATTTCGATAAAATGACTTTCGGAGGAAACAATTCGATGAAATGATATTTCGGTGGAATGAATTTCGACAAAGTGATATGGACCCATAATTAAAGGTGCCGAGAACCATAGAGTTGGAGCAACTACTTTTATTATTTGTTATTGTTATTAGTAGCAGTGTTTTAATACTTTAAATACAGGCCGTCCCCGCTTTAATATAAAAAAGAAGACTTGCATTAACATCAAACACTCCTCGTTTTAAATACAATAACTCTTAATTAACATGCTAGTAATTCTCTAATTTGAAGGTATAACAAGTTTAAGTTATTAAAAACTGGATTGAACGTATTTTTTCTCCTTATCTTACTAAGTGTGGTCAAATGTAACTTATGTCCTTGTACAGTATAACTTCTGAAACGTAGAATAATAAAGCGTAGAAAGTTTCTAAAACGTAGAATCATGAAACTGCTAAATCTTAAAACGTCCACGTCATTTCTATGTATACAAGGAAAACGTGACACAAAGGCAGGGGTAACGGTGTTAGATCGGGTTGATTGAAACGGAGATTCTTCCTATAACGTAGAAACATTTCGGTCTATATTTCAAGAGTTTTACTGTATTAGGTGAAATGTTAAAATTGTTTTGTTTTCCCCTAACATATGTAGTTTTTGAAATTGCAATATAAGAGTTATTATTTACTTTATATAGCATACCATTTTTCACACAACTTTTTCTATGAACCAGGATGCGTTAACATCGCGCATTTACACATATATAACGAACAGCTTGTTGATGCTAATGCGAGGACGGCCTGTACTTTAAAAATATGTGCAAAACTGAGCAAAATTATTTATAGCATATTAAAATTAATCAAAATACAGAATTATATTAAACAAGTACATGTTCCTATTATATGAACAGAACAGGAGACAATGGGTAGAAAAGACAACAAGAATGAGAAACAGCAAAACTTGTTAGATTATTGGAAAAATTATTGTAAAGATTCAGTTTTCAATAATTAACGGAAAGCAAAGTTTTAAATAATAATAATCAACCTAACATGTTGTTTATATCGAATCTAAATCGCATCTAAAATACAGCTAAAAGGAATTATTTTTAACATTTATTTTATTTTTCTTTTGTCAAGTACTATGGTGTTCTGTGGCTATGGCAAGAGTAAGCATTTACTTACCAGTTACATATCCCATTCGGTCTTCGTAATTGTCACCTGGTTCTGGGAGGCAAATGGGCCAAATAAATTCGTTGAAATCTGTCGAACTGTCCAGCTTCAGAATTGCAATATCATTCTCCTGAGTTTTATCATTGTAGCTGAAGTTTTAGAGAAAATTTATAAAAATTTAATCAACTACATATAGTAAAAAGTTAATCAACTGATTGCTAATAAAAAGTATAAACAAATAATAATTATGAAATAATTATCACAATTATAATAAATAGAAAATTATTTGAAAAATGAATGTCAAATATTAATCGCTGCTTTCGCTGTTCAACGATTATCGATGACAATCAATGGTAGCGTTCGATAGGTATTTTCCCTGCAGAATAAAGCAAACAAACAACCAAACTAAAAAGTAATGTAAACCGTGAAGTGCAGCACCAACGTTTGAATTATATAAACCTGTTATTGCTGATTTTCATAACAACTATAATTGAGCGGGTGCTGTGGCTTGATACACGAACTAACAATAATTCATCATGGATGATCCCTAAGAAAGAATACCTATTTCCAAACTTGGTTAACATGGCTTAAATATGGACTAACATTGCAACATCAACTAATTTAATGTCGATTGAAACTTTTTTGCAATGCTGCTACAAACTGGCCCAATGTAGGCCCAACACTGTTTGCAAGCTGGCTAAGATATGGATCGATACTGGTCTCAAATATGGCTGATCTGGTATGAGTATGGCACAAAACTGGCTAGTATGTTTGCCAGTGGCCAAGCTACGGTACTATTCTGGCAACAGTGAGGCTGAAGACCAGCAATATGACATGGCCCAGATACGGCCGTTGCACAAATATAGGCTGGGCCGGAACTGGGCCGAATTGGCAGATGGATCTGGGCCAATTATGGCCCATATTGATTTTGCTGTCAGGGACTTGGCATATTTCGACTCTCAGCTCTCCAGTTACAAATGTGGAGAATATTTCTAACTATGTCTGTCAACCGTCCAGAGTTCGCTTTTCAAACCCCGTTAGCAATGTCAAATAAAACTTCATTTTGCATGTGGTATGAAGAGCAACCTCTAAGCTGCTGAAGGAAAAATTTAAAACTGTATTCACATTTGTGTCTGAAAAACTGTCACTTAATTTCGTTGCGTGAAGCCAAGGTTCGATTCCGTTACTTACTTTTGATGTTTGCGAATATCGACGACGTTGAAATCCGACGGACTGTTGTCATCAAATGTTCGGAAATCATATTCGCCCAACCTGACTTTGATTTCATTTGCCCTAAACCTGTAAAAAAATACAATGAAACAAAATAAAAAAATTCAATGAAACAAAATATAAAAAATAAATACAACGTAACAAAATAAAATAAAATACAACGGAAAAAAAATACACCGAAACAAAATAAAATAAAATAAAAAAGAAAATACAACGAAGCAAAACAAAACAAAATAAAAAATAAATACAACTTAACAAAACAAAATAAAATAAAAAAGAAAGAAAGAAAATAAACTAAACTAAACTAAAATATAACATGATAAAATCGAAATAAATATATCAAAATGGAGTAAAAAAATATCCCATATTAATGTTCACCGATTCAGCCCTAAGTGATTACCTAATTGGTTAACATTACAAAGCACCTGACGTACTATGACCATTAATAAGTCAGGTAGCTTTGTCATTGCAGACAAACTGGTTACGACCAGCCAGCAGTATTTAGTAAAAGTGTGTGCAACCGAATGTTTTGCGCTTTTCGTTACTCACTTGACACGTAATGATGACGTCGTCTGAGTTTATTTCTTCCAGGTGTTATTTTTATTCACGATTTAAAATAATATTGTTTAAGTTATCTTAAGAATACTGTTTAAAATATAAAAAAACGGCATTATTACGTGCCTAGGGGCTAACGGAAAAGCTACAAACATTCGATTGCGAATACCTTCCGACCAGCATTCTACACATAGATATAGTGAACAAAATTACTTGTACTTGGCTGACTGGTGGTCCTGAATGCCGCTGGTTTCAGTTCTAGACTTCAATTCAAATTTGATCATATAAAGTATACAAAGAAAATATTTTCTTTTTCTAATGAATGAATAGCAATTGCTGTTTTTTTCATTTTACAAAAAAAAACAAAGTCACAAACATGATGAAAAGTTTGCTTATGACATTGAGTGTGATACTTGTTGAACTAGGAAGTAATTCTGTATATCTATGACGTAACAATCACTGAAAGACTCACGGTTGCACGCAGTGAGCGGCGGTTAAAATATGTCTGTCAGTGATCAAACTTCCGCCACAATATTGCACATCGCCTTGGATTCGTAAGATGGCCGCCATCCAGGGCCAGTCTTTGGGGTCAGCGGGCCTTCCGCCAACAATTCTTCTGAACAAAGACTTCTTTGAATTGACGCCACAGCCTGAGGAAAAAACGCCTTTCAAATCAACCTTCAATAAAAGTTGCGTTGCTTTAAACTGGCAGATCTGCTGGTAATGCTAGAATTATTAGAAATACTAAAAACGTTACCTGTTTGTTTTATTTAAGGCTTATTAGGTGGTTGAAATAATCGACTGGCGCTATCAAGTTTAGCCTCTTACATTTGTCTTGACTCGAACGACAACGTTTTAATGAAAAAAATCATAGACCCTAATTTAATTTTATAAGTGAAAACCATTTTGTATTTAAATAAAAATGTTATGTTTTTTATGCCTAATGTTAGCAGCTATTCATTTGGTATGAACAATACACTGGACATGAAAGTATTTAGTACCTATGTAAGGTTTTTTGATGATTCGACCATGGATGGTAATGATTTCTATATATATTTTAAAAGTTTTAATTATAGTTGGAAGAAAATAAGTTATCTGTCATAAATCAGACGAGTTTACGGACAATCTTCAAATGAAACTGTAAAAGGGTAGAAACAACTTTCTAAATAAAAAATAACCAACCCTAAATCTCCCTTATTGGTCTAAGCAAGACGCAGAACAATTTATAAATATTCAAAATATTATTATTAGTATTAATTAGATAATCTTTTAGATAGAATATTAACAGTTAGCCGCTATTTGAACGAACATGCTTACAAAAATGCCTGAAGATGGAATAAAGGCACAATGAGGAAAATACTCAGTCTTCATTGATATGACATCACTTATTAATATCTTTAAGATGAGCTTAAAGGCATGACTTAAAATCTTGAAGATCTTCAAGCATAGCCTTAAACCCGAACGTAACCACTGAGTTATTCGTCATGGTTTAGATGAATCATTAATGATAACAATGTTGTAGGAAAGACATACCTTGTTTTATTGGAGCTGGTTTTGGTGTTGTTGTCGTGACGGTTGTAGCTGAAGTAAAAATTCTTGCAATTAATACTAAAGTTACTAACATTTTAAAGCTTTTTCAAACAGTTGCCAAAAAGTGTTACATTTTACTAGCATTTAATGTAAAATATAGATAAGAATAAACACAAACTAAAACACCACAACTGAGGAATGTTTGAAATGTTTATAAACTATCGCGCAAAAAATAAGAGTTCTCGTGAACTGAAATTAGATTTATTATACAGTTTTCAATTACTTAATCTGATTTATAAATAAAACAGAAATACAAATGTTTGCCTGTCTATGTCTTAAAGTTTTACAATAACCAATAGAATGATTTAGAACTGCACACTGAAAACACTTGACTAACTTTTTATGTCTATGTTAGTGAAAGTTGACTAACCTAGGCATACAAAGTTAGTAAAGTGTTTTCATTGTACATTTGCATACTTTTATATACTTTTGTGATTGTTTTTTAAAAGAAAAAGGACAGTATAACTTTCAGAATAAATTGTTCTAAAATATCTTAGTTTTGAAGAGCATCATTTAGTTTTATAATTATATCCATGGCACTTCTCACCTTGGCATTGGGTGCCTTGCACCAAAGTGAAACTTGCGTTGCATTGGCACTTGAATCCTCCAGCACTGTTTATGCATACTTGGGCACAGCCTCCGTTGTTAGTCTGGCACTCGTTAACATCAGCGCAAGTCTTTTGATCGTTGTTTAACCTCTTAAATAATTGAGATTCAATTTATATTTGATATTATTTTATTTTATCTTTTTTATTTATTTCATTTTATTTATTTATTTATTTATTTCATTTTATCTTTTTATTTATTTCATTCAACCGCTTAAGACTTCGATAATTCGATAAGCTAACGTAATTCAATTTAATGTATCATCAAATTATTTTAAAATGCTTAAATAACAGGTTCAATGTTTGCTTTTAATGCGTTGAAGTTTTCAAAAACAAATTTTACAACAGTACGGCTACTTTAATGGTTATATGGTGGCATTGGTAAAGAAACATACTTGAAAACACTTACAAAACCTGCAGAGCAAGAGCAAACAATCCGATTGTTGTTGACGTTGCAGGTATGAGAGCATCCGCCTTTGTTGTTTGAGCAAGATACGGTAACTTGGGCAGGTGAACAAGTTTTTTGGTCGGAATTTATGTTGAAACCCGAATTGCAACTGCAAGCTACGCCAAAGAAGCCTTGGTTGCACTTCTGCAATTAAATATAAAATAATTGCAACACACAAACCATATACAAAACTATCGTCACTTGAGTTTTAATTTAAGTACCCAGTCAGACAAATATCATTGGGTCATCTATAATTATAATTATTATCATAGTATTACATAATGACAATTTATGGTTGATTGCTGTACATAAGTATATGTGTTACAACATATTGGTTTATAAACAGATACTTAAATATATATCAATTCCAATGAAAGTAATATCTCTAAATATAAGTAGTTTATCATGAGTATCTTTAGATAAATGACTAACATTGAGTAACACAAATAAGATAGAACTACAGTGGTAACATAGTTTTGCTTGGCAATACAGTTATAATTATGTATACTTATGTTTAAAGCCCTATGATAAATAAAAACTATGGGAACAAACTCCTTCGTATAGATAGATGTATTCAATGGAAATCATAACATTTCGAATGAGAAAACAAGACAGTTACACACATAATTATCGCTATCCAATGATAAATTATGACTGTACATTAGTGACAAAACGTTCATATAAATTTTTAAAAAATCTTACATCATTCATCGAATTACAATTACATACATAACTATTTACAAAAAAATTATTTCTTCAATTAAAATACATATTTACAAAAATAGACATTTATTTGGAAAAATGGGCAGAGTCGTTGTGGAGGGCACGTGGCTACGATTTATTCAATTTGATTTATAATAAAGGAGGTGTGGCTTAATAAGACAAGTGGCGCTCTCTTACTTTACAATATTTAAAATAACAATTCTTTACATGTGGATAATTGAACAGATTACTGCTTCACTTAAGTGGCTTCATTACAAATTGAAAACAACATCTAAAATATCAAAAAGTGGAAAGCAAAGGTTAAAATGGTCTTAAATTATAATTTAAAATGCCGCCATTTAACTTTTTCTATTCTCGTAAAATAGTTCGTCATTTACTTTTATAACTAATGTATACATACGATTTACAGTTGATGATATGGTTACACTTATTAATAACAAACAAAAATATTAGCACATAAACATCAAAAGTTAGATTAGGTTATGCATTTATGAACAAATCTCACAGATGTTGATAATTGAATGCTGATTAAAATAGTTACTTATTTGTTTTTAAAAAATGATGATGTCCTTAGTGTAACATTGAAAATAATCAGTTATCAACAAAGTAGTTTTCCTAAAGTATAAATATAGACATATTATATTAAAGCTAATTGAGGAAATAATAAAATCTGTTTGTGGATCCTATTATATTTTGAGACCACTTATTCCAGAGACACATGTGGGGTTTCTTATGTTATAGGAATGATATTGCATCTGTAAAAACAGGAAATAAAGACAGACAAACTGCAAATAAGATAGAGGGGCAGACACGATGGTTTAAACCATAAGAATATCAAGGATTTGACAAGGTTTGGTCACCACTTAATTAAATATGGCAATCTTCATATTCTACTCAGCCAACCCACAGGAAATTTAGAGGGGGTCAAACTATACAGTTTTTAGTTATGTAAAAGCATTAAAAAACATTTCAATTGACTACCAAATATAATTTGTTTATTATTCAAAATTGTTTATATGCATTTGTATTACACACACTATGAGTAATAAAACTACGATGACATCTAAATAAATTATTATTTTCCATATGGCAAATATTTAAAATACTTCGTTGTAGCATAGCTAAAAGAACCATAGATGATGCATCATTCAATGTTATAAGCTTGAACCCATATATCTTTCAAGAAATTCCCCGTAAAAGCCAATGTAAATCGGCTGTTTTTGTGAGCCTATAAGTCAATAACAAGACAATATTTTATAATGAAGTATATTCAATATTTTAAATCAAAAGCTTATGAGTGATTATATATACGTTGTATACAATAGATAACATTAAATGATTTAAAAATAGAAAAATTCTTCCCAAGAAAAAATAAAGATACATTGAAATCATATAAATAAATATTATGAGTCTAATAATATTAAAGTATCTGTCATTTTTTCCGTCGAAGTACCTGGCCACACGTGCTTCACAAATCGTCATTGAAAACTCTTTAGTTGTACTTTGAATTTACATTTGTGTATGTAAATACTGGAAAGCTCATTAGATAAAGCTATAATTAAACTTTCTAGTTACTTCAAAAGTATTACAGCAGTAAAAATAGAACTAACAAATGTGCAAATATTGAGGTGGATGAAGGCTGTGAAAGAAGCAGTTAACAGGACAGATTTAACTAATGGGAATAAGTCACAATATAGAAAGCTAAAATTTTGAATAGATTTATGAGAATAAGCTCTATAGTTGAAAGGCTGTAAGCATACTTGGTGCTGGGTGAAAAACCTTTATATAAGTTCTTAGGTTGAATACTTAATAAAAGTTTACGGTTTTGATCATTGAACAAATATTTTTTGTACACAGAGCAAGTGAAGATATATTGGAAATGTCATGCAAGGAAAGAATCAAACTGTTTGAGGACTAATTATGAACCAGACTTTTTTAATACTAATTATGAACCAAACATTTTAAATACTAATTAGGAACTAAACTTATAAAATACTAATTAAGAACTAAACTATTTGGACACTACTTAGGAACTAAGCTTCTAAATACTAATTAGGAACTAAACTTTTTAAATATTAATTAGGAACTGAACTTTTAAAATACTAATTAGGAACTAATCTTTCTAAATACTAATTAGGAACTAAACTGTTTAAATACTAATTAGGAACTAAACTTTTTAAATATTAATTAGGAACTAAACTCTTAAAATCATAATTAGGAACTAAACTTTTTAAATACAAATTAGGAACTAAACTTTTTAAATACTAATTAGGAACTAAACTTTTTAAATACTAATTAGGAAATAAATGTTTTAAATACTAATTAGGAACTAAAATTTTTAAATACTAATTAGGAACTAAACTTTCTAAATACTAATTAAGAACTAAACTGTTTAAATACTAATTAGGAACTAAACTTTTTAAATATTAACTAAGAACTAAACTTTTAAAATCATAATTATGAACTTAACTTTTGAAATACGAATTAGGAACTAAACTTTTTAAATACTAATTAAAAACTAAACTGTTTAAATACTAATTAGGAACTAAACTTTTTAAATATTAATTACGAACTTGTTTCTTAAAATCATAATTAGGAACTTAATTTTTTAAATACGAATTAGGAACTAAACTTTTTAAATACTAATTAGGAACTAAATTTTTAAAATACGAATGAGGAAATAAAATTTTTAATTACTAATTAGGAACTAAACTTTTTAAACATTAATTAGGAACTAAACTCTTAAAATCATAATTAGGAACTAAACTTTTAAACAAACAAATTAGAAACTATAAACTTTTTAAATACTAATTAGGAACTAAACTTCTAAATACTAACTAGGAAATACATTTTTAAAATACTAATTAGGAAATACATTTTTTAAATACTAATTAGGAACTAAATTTTTTAAATACTAATTAGGAACTAAGTTATTTGGACACTACTTAGGAACTAAACTTTTAAATATTAATTAGGAACTGAACTTTTTAAATACTAATTAGGAATTAAACTTCTAAATACTAATTATGAAATACATTTTTAAAATACTAATTAGGAACTAAACTATTTGAACACTACTTAGGAACTAAACTTTTAAAAACTATTGAGGAACTAAACTTCTAAATACTAATTATGAACTAAACTATTTGAACACTACTTAGGAACTAAATTTTAAAATACTAATTAGGAACTAAACTTCTAAATACTAATTAGGAACTAAACTTTTTAAATACTAATTAGGAACTAAACTATTTGAATACTATTTAGGAACTAAATTTTATAATGTTAATTAGGAACTAAACTTCTAAATACTAATTAAGAACTAAACTGTTTAAATACTAATTAGGAACTAAACTTCTAAATACTAATTAGGAACTAAACTTTTCAAATACTAATTAGGAACTAAACTATTTAAACACTTCTTCGGAACTAAACTTTTAAATTATAATTAGAAACTAAACTTTTATAAAATACTAATTAGGAAATAAACTTTTTAAATACTAATTAGGAACTAGACTTTTAAATTCTAATTAGGAACTAAACTGTTTAAATTCTAATTAGAAACTAAACTTTTATAAAATACTAATTAGGAACTAAACTTTTAAAACACTAGTTAGGAACTAAACTATTGGACACTACTTAGGAACCATCTAACCCCAGACCGAGCATCACCTGTTGACAACCGCCATTGTTGTTGTTGCACGTCTGAATTCCACCTCCGGCAGAAGTGCATGACACTCCGTCAGATTGAAGTCCAAAACCGGGTCGACAAATACATCTTCTCCCGTTTTGAGCTTGGACACAAAAGTGTTTACATCCGCCATTGTTTGCTTGGCAATTTTGTTGTGACGGCTGAGAGCAAGTCAGTCTATCGGACTGTAGGGTGAATCCTTGTCTACAAGAGCATTGAGAAACCCCATTTATGAAATCGCAGATATGTTGACATCCTCCATTGTTTTGTTGACAAGGATTGGTTACCTGAATACAAGTTCTTCTATCATTTGCCAAAACAAACCCTGCTCTGCAAATGCAAGTTATTTGTCCGGAATTTGTTAAACATCCCTGGAAAAAGTTTATTTACTTGTTGTGATTGGATCTTCTAAACCTAATTATCATAACAATTGAAAGCCAAGTTACTGATTTGCTTCGGAGAATATTTCCTAGTTAACGAATGATGAACATGTTTTGAAATTATGATTTTGATTATGAACAAAAAATTGTTGCCAGGAAATCACAAACTTCATAGAAATGTTTTGTGGATAATACATAAACAAGATTAAAAATTAAATTAAAATTAAATTAAAATTAAAATTAAAATTAAAAAAAAATTAAAAAACATTAAAAAATAAACAACATAAAAATTAAATTAAAATTAAAATTAAAATTAAAATTAAAAAAAAATTAAAAAACATTAAAAAATAAACAACATTGAAAATATTATGTTTGTTCCAAATGACAATTGAAATATATATGACGGTTTAAACGTTAGAGTATTATATAAAGGATGAGCACATGAAAAAATGAATAGATGATAACATAAGGAGCAAATCAAATTAATTTGCAAATGTTTCTTCCACATCATTCTTCTAAAGGGTTTATAATATATTTATCGTCTTCAGTGAATGCATGGCATGAAAACAAGATCAGTTACCGCTGATTGAAATTAGAAAAGTGTAATCTCGATTTCATGATTTCGTTACATTTATAGTTTCAAGTTTATTTTAAATTTAATTATACCCAACTTTTCATAAATTTTAATTAAATTTTATAGAATAAATTGACATTGATAAAATAATACAGAACCATAATTATAAAGCTTCTTTCTCCTCTCACATTTAACATAAATTCATTTTTAATCATCAAGAACTGTTTCATCCTTCCAAAAACCTCACCTGACTGCAACCGCCATTGAGGACGTTACATGACGCTGCACCGCCACCACTGTTGCTGCATGACTTCCCGTCCGCCTGGAGAGCCGACGGAGGATTGCAGGAGCAGACAAAGGATCCTGGCGTGTTGGCGCAGGTGCCAGAACATCCTCCGTTGGTGCCACTGCACTCGTTGATGTCGGAGCAAGTTCTGCGATCGCGGTTCAGCTGGAAGCCAAGGTTGCAGAAACACCTTGGACGTCCTCGCCGGCCTCTGATGCAGTTTTGCTGGCAAGGGTTGTTGTTGCCACACTCTGAGGGGACAACCATATAATCATAACTCTGAGGGGACAACCATATAATCATACCTCTGAGGGGACAATCATATAATCATCACTCTGAGGGGACAACCATATAATCATAATTCTGAGGGGACAATCATATAATCATAACTCTGAGGGGACAACCATATAATCATAACTCTAAGGGGACAACCATATAATCATAACTCTGAGGGGACAACCATACAATCATAACTCTGAGGGGACAACCATATAATCATAACTCTGAGGGGACAGCCATATAATCTTCAACATCTATTGGACGAAACAATGACGTTTAATAAAGCATCTTCTCAAAGTAAACTTGATTGTGTTTAGAGCTCACAGCAATGTTGAATCAGGCGTTTTGGGTTAAGGTAAAAGTGATATATTAATGATACATTGAGATCTAGTAAACATTAGAACGAGTACTTAAACGTAAGCTAGCGGTATTACAATAGATTGAAATTTAGGTAATACATGTTAATGATAATAAAAACTTACCGTTTTGTCCATTTTGGTTCCCTTGATTTCCTTGATTTTGGTTTCCTTGATTTCCTTGGTTTCCTTGACCATTGCCAAAAGATAATCCAAGACCACCACCCGGTTGTCCAGTAATCTGAATGGGTACATTCCCGAAATTGACCGTCCCCAAAACGTTGGAGTTGCCTGGTCGGTTTGCATTGGGGTTGCCGTTGTTTTGGTTTTGGTTGGGAGTTGAAGCCGCTGCACCGCCGACGATAGAGTTGAAAATGTCAAAAGGGTTCACAACGAAAGGCGTGTTTCCGTTTCCGTTATTACCGCCATTTTGTGCGTTGGCGTTATTGTTTTGATTTGCGTTATTGTTTTGGTTTGGGTTACTGTTTTGGTTTTGGTTGAAGATGCTACTGAAAAGCCCGCCTAAATCGTCCTGTCTTCCTGAGTTGCCATTGTTGCCGTTGTTGTTTGGAGTGCCAAAGGAAAATTCCACTGAAATAGCAAAATATATTCGAGTATATCTTAGTTTTATGAAGAAATAACAAAATGAAGTTTGTAAAAATTTAAAAAAAATGCCAATAGAAAATTATTTGTTTGGGAAAAATGTTTTCAATGTTTTAACATGTAGCCTATTTGTCAACAAAAACTTAAACAAAATATCTAACAAAGATGATTACAAAAAATTATATAAAAAATATTTTTAAAACAAAAATTAATCTACAAATAAATCTAAAACTTTTTTGACAATGAACAAATAAAATATTTTATACTTCCTATAACATCTAATTAGATAATTACACTAATTTATAGTAATTAATTTGTAATTTTAATAAAACAAAAGTCAATGGAATTGTTTTTTCTTAAATGTATTCGATCGTATACGATTTAAATACGCAGCTCGTATTTTACGCAGCTACATGAGGTTCCAAGACCTTTAAAGCAAAAATGTTTCAAAGATACTTAATTTCGAAAGTGTAAAAACACATCCATGCCCTGTATAACATCCTGCTCAACTGTATAGATGTATAGATGTTTGTAAATAATATTTATTTTTGTATGTAAATACTCTAGTAATATTTATATTAACATAAAAATTAAGTTTTGTAATTAACTTTTCGTGTACACCATAATGGATTTATACACTTATTGGTTTTTGTTTATTTCTTTGTGCAAATTAAAACCTATCACTATCACTACCACTATAAAAAACAACCAATGTATTTTGTAAGGTAATTTTTCCTGTGTAGTAAGTAATTTAGGTATAGGGTAACTGTTTCTATGTAATTAGTATAAGGTACGGAAATTGTTTATATATAGTTAGGGATAAGGTAAGATACTTGGCTCTATTTAGTAATGAATAAGGTACGGTAATTTTCTCCATATAGTTAGGCATAATTGTATCCTTGTAGTTAGTAATGTACTACGACGATTGTCTCTATATAGTTAGGGATACATAGAGATAAATGTCTCTACATAGTTAGTGATACTGATACGGTCATTTCCTCTATATAATTAGTGATAAGGTATGATAACTCTCTCTATATAGTTAAGGATATGGTTACAGCAATTGTCTATATATGGTTAGTTATACAGTACTGTAATTGGCCCTATATAGTTAGCAAACAGTACGGTAATTGTTTCCAGGCTATACAGTTAGTAAAAAAGTACAATAATGTATATCATGCGAATGTTATGATTCGATCAGTATTTGTCAACATTCGGTAATTGTAACTATACGGTATTTGTGTTATATCTTACTTCCGTATTTATTTGAATTTGACGAAATCATCCATGCATGAAATTATAACATTTTCAAGGTATTAAAATATATCTATTTTTCCTTTGTTTTATTCAGTTAATTTATGAATACATTAGGTGTGCAATGTGACAGTCAGTCAAAACTTGGTGCATATAATGTGCATACATACAAACACACACAAAACACCATCACCATTCATTTCCTCACCACCGAAATATGCAATTATATGCTACACATAAATAAGTGAATAAATTCTAAACAAATAAACGTATTTTGTTTCTTTATGATAAAGACGTCTATTTAGAACATTCATAAAATACAAATATTTATAAAAAGGTTTCCAATCAGAATATAGTAAAGCAAAATTCAAGTTCATAAAACAATAATTAATTCTTACTTTCAAGTTAAGAAAAAGAATTAAGTAAAAAATGTATCTGACCTTATACTAGTGCACATCTACAAGCAATTCACGCCTAGCCATGCGTTGTGCTGTACACGAAACGTTTATGACTTATTGCGCATATTTGCGTGATAGTGACTGCATGCAAAAAATATTGTTTTACTCACTAAACTTATCAAATTGGACTTAATTAATGTTGATATAATTTGATTAAATAATTTTAAATGCGCTCAAAAACGAAATGGCTACTTAGTGATAAAAATTTATATCCAAATGTAAACAAGAAAATTATATTTTTGAGTGAAACTATCAGACTTTTTTGTTCATGCTTAGGGTGGCAAAATTAAATATAATTTGTTTACCTCCTGGGATACCAAAGCTAAATGAGCCTGAAAAACAAAATATAATCTGTTAATTAGAAACAATCACCTCCATAATATGAATTTGAAATTGTACAGTTTATGATTTTAATAGAAAATCATCTGTGAAAAATGTTTCAATGTAATATTTTATGAGTTAGAAGTGCAAGCAATTAAAAAAATTGCCGTTGATGACAATAATATTATCTAACATATATCAAACTTAGATAATATTTTTAATTAAAATTAATTTACTTTACTCTAACAACGTTTAACTAATGTACTCAAACTTGATTTAATTTATTTATTCAAACTAAATTTAAATATTGTACTAAAAATTAGTTTAATTAATTTACTCGAATTAAGTTTAACATTTTTTTTAAATTAAACTTAATTAATTTACTCTAATTAAATTAAATTAAGATCATTAAAATATACAAAAAATTAAAGTTATTTAATAATTTTTCACCCACCTTGTCTCTTTACTCTGTCCAATGACCCGATATAAGAATGTTCTTCCCCAAAAGTTTTTTCGATTTTTATGAAAACAAACAAAAGAAAAAAATAATTGAAAAAAAAGAGGAGAGTTCGATTTGTAGGCTGGTTGGCCGCCATTTTGAATCTGAAAATAAAGAAATCTGAAACATTTTGGGACAAAAACTTGAATAATCTTAAACCATCTAATGATAAGATTTTATTTTATAAGTTAAGAACGGAGATATGCAATTTTCAAAATTATATAATACAGTTTGACCTTGATTGTATACTGAACAATTAGCATAATTATATATTATATTTGAAAGTATAAATACACATATATACAATATATTAACAATATGTTAATATAAATTGTTGAAAACTGTAATAATAATAATTATCATGATAATGATGTCAATATTATTGAATATTAGAAGAAAAAAGTAAAAATGGTTTTTGTAACAACAGATTTTTCCAACATAATTATTTTAAGTTTTTAGTGTAACAACCAGTATTTATCGATTAAAAATTTTCACTGACGAGGATGTCAGTAGTTATAGAAATATTAACTTCGTTGAAGTGTTGTTTTTCCAAAAAAGTTGAGTGCTGGAAAACATTTTTTGCCGAGTATGTATATCTTAAATGCATTGGAGGAAAGTTTATTTTTATTTAATTTTGAATTTTGATGTTAGAGGTTAGTATTTTTTTTACATAAAATGATTGAAATAACCATTATAAAAATACATAACTAAAATTTCAAACTTTCAAAAATGTTGCATCTTATAAATCGTGAACAGCTGTCATGTGTTTTTGTTTATTTTTTTAGATAAATCCCTGAAAAACAACAGCATATGTTGTCAAAAATGAATTTTTGTAATACAATTAACGTTCCCACTAGAAAAAAATCCTTTGTTCGATTCTTTTAATTTTTATAAAACCGGTAAGGATTAGTTGCAGAAATGCGCCCACCCCGCGAAATGCGTCCACCTATTGAGCAAATTATAGTAGCTTCCTTCAAAATTTGTTAAAGTTTATACGCAGTATATAATTGGAAGCTACGCACGAGTTTTGATAAACTAAAGATAATTTAAACAACAAAACCTAATGTATTATAGTATACATGAACTATAAAACATAGGTGGACGCATTTTCGTAAATTACCCTAAATAAATAAAACAATTTTTAGTAAGTATTCTAACTATGA
>JARUHE010341989.1:0-10424 GCA_031471125.1 Archaeomysis grebnitzkii | reverse complement strand
ATATATATGTTTATATGTATATATATATATGTTTATATGTATATATATATATGTTTATATGTATATGTATGTATATATATATATGTTTATATGTATATGTACATATATATACTCGTGTGTGTGTATATGTATGAATCAAGATCGATGTATGTAAACATATATATTTGTATGTATGTGTATCTATATATTAAATGGAAATATGATTGCAAAGTTTTTATTATTTCTTAATGTAAAAATGAAAATGTTTTTGGTTTATTTCGGAAACTTTTTTTTTGTAATTTCTCTCTTCAAACTATTAAGTTGAATTAGATTTGATTATTGAATGCATGGTTCGACATTTTCTTTCCCGAACATTTCAACTTCACAAAAACAATTTAGTTTTGTTTTCGACGATTGAAATAACAAATAACATGCATCGTTATCAATATTTCGTTGGAATGAACATCAGTTCTAATGCACTTGGATGTTCTATCATACATGATGGCAACTTTTCACTTTTGTGCATTTTATTAATGTGTAAAATAATATTATTTGTATCCTGAATAATCTGCACAATTCAAGTGCCTTTCAAATTTTTACAAACGGACGATACCAAGACAAAGATTCTGAAGATTTGGCAAAATAATTGTAAAAAAAGGTTTTTGAAATGAAAAAAATATTTTCTTATTTTGTTGGTAATTATTTAGAAACATTCACAACTGTAACACTGAACTCATTTCAACATTTAATATTCATTAGTTAGGCTTGTTTGTAAATATATGTTTTAGCTTTGTAAATAAAAGTTTAATTGCTTAATTTATAATTTGAAAATTGTTTTAAATACACAAGTTTCAAATTAAAATTACCATAAAACGTAATTGTAAATGTGTGCCTAACTTGCTGTAAATATAGTTTTGCAAAGCTTCACATTTTTGATGACATTCAATATGTTTTCAATTGATAGCAGCTATTTGAATCGACAATAGCACAAGTGAGGTAAGCTATATTATTTGAATGTAAGTTGCCTCACTTGTGCTATTGTCGATCCATTCAATGTTCCCCACAAGTAAGCGACATTGTCATAGACTTGGTACAGAGTGAAGTTTGCATTGGCGAATCGACCAACCGAGCCGTTGTTACATATTGCAGGACTGGTAACGCTATACGACGCACTCGTATCAAGTTTGCTGCACTTTTCGTACGGAGGAACTTGCATAGCAAATATCGATCTTTAAATAAGGACATTGGTGCAACATTTCCATTGGTTTGGGATGTTTGCAACATTGCAATGTGTTTAATAAGTGCAACCTTCCATGTTGATGTGTTCATTTGTTTGATTGTGTTGCTAAACAATTTGCTTAATATTCCCAAAGCATTATATTTTGAATTTCAAAGTTTATTTTCTTTCCTATAGTGATCTTCTTTATGGGACACTGCATTGAATAGTCTACTTCTCTCACTCTAATGTTGTATGTGTTTGGTAATAACTTGAAATGTTGAACGTGAGAAATGGTTTTGTGTTTCTCAAGTTAATGAGAGAACAATTTCCTTTGCACAATTCCAATAATCTTACAAGTTTGGTTATTTTTGAATTCTTTATCAATAATCTTACGTGTCTTGTTCTTTTTGAATTCTTTATTGTTCTTTATCAATAATTTTACATGTTTAGTTCTTTTTGCATTATTTATTAATGGTTTTACAAGTCGAGTTGTTCTTTTTGAATTCTTTATTATTCTTCATCAATAATTGTGCGTCTGATTCCTTTTTGAATTATTTATCAATAATTTTACAAGTCGAGTTGTTATTTTTGAATTCTTTACTGAGGCTTAATGTCATTCACTGAATATATTTTTTTAATTAAATTGTTTTTTGTTGTGTATTAAATTCTAAATATTTTTGATGTGGCAATAATTTTGTAAAATTCCAATTTCTCGAACTTTAGGATATAGACGAGATTGTTGTCTAATCTATGGGAAACCCATGACGATGTCTTTTCAAACTTGAGATACAATTCGGAAGCCACTTTGATAATGGTGTCGGAGATAAAATTCGAAGGTTTTATTTTTCCAACATTTTAATCAACTTTATTAAGAATTGTCCTGATTATTCGCCAACGTTCCCCCCCCCCCCTCTGTTTTCCATTTGAACATGTGTAACACTATGAACAATATAATATTTATGAAGTATAAACTGTAACATGAACATATGTGTGTGTTGTGTGTGTAATGTATATCTTGAAGGCGTAAGTTGTAGCCTGTACACACTGTACATAATGTAAAGAAGGTAATTTATATATGATATTAGAGATCGAAAATATGTAATATATATATATATATATTCATATGAGTAAGCAATATCTGTATTGTGAAATTTGATGATACATTTAGTTTTTTCACTATTGTTAAACAATAAAATTTTGATACCCACAAAAATCTCGTTTTAAGCGCCAGTTCTCCCAGCCTTAAGTGCGTAACTACAATATAAATAAATCAATCGCCATAAAAACATTCGTGAAAACAAACTCTAGCGAGAAAAACGAATAAATGAAATAACTAGAGAATGGGAAGCGAAAAGAGAGGAGTACAGGTTGAGAAGGGCTGGAATTATGTTAATTCAATAGGTCCACTCGCCCCAAAGGGTTTGGGGTGCGGGGGTAGTATCCACAGAGGGGGGGGGGGCGAAATTAATAAAATTCAACTTAACCAGATAAGCGAAACGAAAAATTATTCCTTTCAACATATCGGTTTTCCTTTTAAAATGTCCGGTTTTAATTGTCCAAATATGTTTGAATGTAATTATACTTTTGTTCATATTGCGATACGTGCACATTTATTTGGATCATTAACTATTGAAATGAACTTTACATTAGAAAATCAATTGCTATAAACCATTTCAATGAAGTTATTCTACACCGAAAGTCGGAATTTGCTGTGAATACCTGATAACCTTATTTGTATTTGGAGTTTAGGAAAAGTAACTTGAGTGTCTCGAACAGTGTCATTATGAACTCTTGTTAATGCTAAACCCATAGCCATAACCGCCCCAAGAATCTATGCGTGTGCAGAACAGAATAAAATGAACGCCATCGCTTTGGAAGGGAGAAGGAGTGGAATATCTCCGGGTTTGTTGGTTCACCAAACACAGGACGTGTATAAATGAGCAACTTGGGCCGGCCTCTTATCAGCCGTCATGCTCGGTTCAGGGCCCCGATGCTGTCAGCTGATTAAGCGGATGCCGAGTGGCAATGTTTATTTTTCTGTTGTGAAGCACATGTTTTCTCCGTTCCTGCTTCGTGTTTATCTTCATTCTCATTGTATGCGGTCAGTTGGGACTCTTTGCACCCTTGCTGTCTATTTGTGTAGTCATTAATGCTAAATATGCTGAAAAACAATTTCATCTACATTGTCAAGAACCCACTAAGAGCGATAACGTTCCATCTTTTTTCTCCTCGACGAACACTAAAAACTATACTGATCAATAGAATGCTCTCTAAGGGGCGATTACCGATCATGCTCGGTACAGGGCTCAGTTGGCCCACGAGGCATTTGTTGTGATTTAAAAGTTATTTACAAAGCTATTCTCTATCTATCTATATATAGGGAAGCGCCAGCAACGATTTCATTCTTTAATCGTTTAACATTAACCTAAATTTACGTAGGTTTACAATTTGGAAATCTATTGTTCAAGATATAACACAAACTAGTTTGAATTATTTTTACATTATATACACAAGTAATCTAAGTGTTAAATTATTATTTATATAAAATCATGAAATAAATTCTAAAAAAAAAATTAATATTGGAGTTAAAACTAAAAAAAATATTCGATAAATTTTTATCAATTAGATATTTATCTTCATTTAAAGAGAATTTCCTTGAAAGTTTAAAATCATTTTGACCTTTAATATTAATTTGACAAAATGATAAATTTTCATTTTATGTTCTTCTAAAAATCTTGAATTTATTTTTGTTCTTCTTGGCTTTGAAAGAACATTTAAATTCTTAAATAAAGATTATGTGAAGTAAAATTACATTCACATGTTTTACATTATAGTTAATTATTTAAATTTTTTTTTTATACTTTTAGAAATTTAATTTAATTTTTTCAGATAAAATTTATTTTTTAAACTTTGAAAAATATTTTTAAAGTACACATTTATGAGGTCGTTAATATTGAAAATGATGAACGACTCCATTAAGATATATTTGCAGGGTAATTCTTTAGGTCTAAACTTATCTTCATTACAGGCTGCATAAACCGAGACATTTGATTAACTTTGTTCGTAACAAATGACTTGAAGTCAGTTCGTACAGTTATTGAGGAGGTTTGCCTGTGCTAATCCAAACGAATTCTTACTTTAACATTCATTTGGTTTAATCAAAGCCAGCTGCTTTATTAGTTAAGCTTCTATCTATCTGAGAAGTTTAATTGTGATTTTATCAGATGCCATCTGTTTTCTTTAAAACAAAATCTTTTTGTTTATTCTCAACATGAAAAATGTAAATGTCATAAAAACATATTGAGATTTTAAATCAAATTTTCTACTATTTACAGATGTAAATTATTTGCTTTTAAATGTTTTGTCTGTAATATTATTTTATTTGAAATATACATTTTGTGGATTTAAAAATATTATAATTCAAATTCTACTAAAAATAAATAAGGGGGATATCTAAAAGTGCATAAATAATCACTGTTAATAAATATTCACCATCTCAACAATTTTATTCATTAACTATCTTTATAATAATAATTTTTTTGCTATAAATTAATTGCTATTTTTTTGCTAAAAATAATTGTGGATTTTATTGAATAAAAGTATTACCAAAAAACTTTGTCTTGATCTACATACTCGACATTTCATCCTCACTGTGTGTCGATCCACATCATCCACATTGCATTCCTCAACGTTATCATAGACTGAAAAGAGAACCCTAGACTCATCCTAAGAGGCCATTAATCAAAAGACGTTGGTTAGCGAGTCTACAGACCAGTCCATCTGACGCATACTTGGATATACATTAGAAAAATAATATCAATGGAAAATGCTTCGTTGTTGAACTATCCATCCGATTTCGTCTTATATAACTGTTCGGTTCGAAGTGTGAATACATTTGCCTGAAAAGGTGAAGTAGTAAAGTTTTTAAATGAAGGCGACAGTGAAAGGGTGAAGTAGTAAAGTTTTTAAATGAAGGTGACAGTGAAAGGGCGAAGTAGTTTTTTTAAACTTCTTAATGATACAATGACAGACCTGCATGGAAAATAATTTGAATTCCTTGATTACAAATTGTCGATTTTCGAATCCATTTCAATTCGTTACAAAATTGTCGCAAGTATAAATCGAACATCTCTTCCCTTCCCACTTGTGCACGCAACAACATTGATTTTGAATTCGTTTGAAAATCTTCCTTCGAAAACAAAATCCCAATTCTTGTTTATAAATCTTTTCAAACTTACGTAAAATAATTTCCATTTTTTTACATTGAATCCAAAAACAAAAGCTTAGTTGTTGCGTTCACCTAAATTGCCTTAAAAGATGTGGAAGTAAAAGTGACATTTCTCTTTTGGGTTTTCAATCTAGTTCGAGATTAGGTTCGAGCGATCCAATCTGGAAAACGTGCGTCGATAATCAACGACGATAATTGCGCGGTGAAATGAACGTGGTTTTAAGGTAAAAGTCAAACAAGACGACGGTTGAATTGAATAGCTACAAAATATTTCTCTATTTGTATTGTCGAGCATGCCAGCGGCGAGGTTCTACTAAAGTGTTACCATTTCGTCTTCGTCGTCGGCGTAGTAGTAGTTGTATCCAAAATATTGAAGTAAAACATTATTTTTTTTTGTTGACCTACAGTTATAATTTATATCTCAAATGAACAATTATGAAATGTACATTAAATGTTAGCTAATTTATGTACACCCTGTACATAAATTGAGTGGATATGAACGCTGCCTGGATATGAATGCTGCATAACCAAATCTCTCTGGCGCTGGTTCGAGTCCGCTCTATGACTATTTCATTGTGATTTAATCTTGGCTGCAGTCCCTTAAAATATCATATGCTAAGCTTACCCCGGCTTGGAGAATGCGCCATATTTTGGCTACATATCCTTAGGGTACACATCCCTGTATGTGGGTAGTAATATTAAGGTTAATATGTGAAACAGGACAGAGAGCGGTTAAGTTCGATTAGACCCGCTATACAGAAGCACTAATTATTATTATTAATAAATTTAAATTTTTATGTAAATTTCGTATTGAATTCTCTTAATCATGTACCTACAGGGTGTCCCCTGTACGTAGAACACTAACATTTGCGCAGAGCACGATTTAAACATTATCAAACTAATTCAATACAAAATTTACATAGAATTTGTAAATCTAAAAATACGCAATTAATTAATATAAATAGTTTTTATTACTACAAGCGAGATATTAGTGACCGTTGTCCCTTGGTTTATATCTATATCACCTGTTTTTCTAGTTTTGTTTCCATTTTTATTATATTTAAATATCCATCTTCTCTCTCTCCATGTTTCTTTCACTGCTTTTAGCTTGCTTTACTAGTCTATGTAAACACTTGTTGCATTAATTAAGCATATTTAATTTAAAAAACTAATTGTTACTTTTTGTTGATTAGAAATTTAATGCAATTTAATGTAGACAACGCCTGTATGTCTAAATTTATGTATATAAAAATGCTAGATGTATACAACCTAAATTTATATGCAAATTATCTATGTTTATATTCTAAATGTATATCCAAATTATAAATATATGTATAAATTATAAATGTCCAAGCTGAAAATATGAATTGACGAACATTTCTGAAATATGTTTTTTGTTCATGTTTTCGAAAGTAAACAAATTTAAGTTTGTTTTGAAGATAAATAATTCGAGTAACGTAAGTTCTCAAATTTTAAAGTTAGTGTTGGAAAATAATTTTTATTTAAATTTTTAAAAGCTAAAACTGAATAAAATTCTAAATTGTTTAAAATAACATTTTTAAAGTAACGGTTTCTCTAACATTGTTCTTTGGCTCTACAACACCGAGCTTTTGTTTTGTTTGCATGTATTTTTATCAAATTATTTCGAGCTGTTCACTTTCTAACAATTTGCATTTGGTTGTATTTAAAACATTTAGTCGAGCTAAATAAGACTGAATAAGACACGCCCTCTTTTCTCTTTGTGCCTTCGAAATACGTGGCGAGGCAAAAAAAACGTTCAATGAGTCTGAATTGTTTTTGTCGAATTTTCAAATGACAAATAAAATCATTTTCATTTTAATCAAATCCGCGAAGTCTCAATCAGTCGTTTGTATCTGTGACATAAATAACCATCCTAACTTGTTACACTTGAAGGTAGAAATTTATATTTATGGCTTTTGATTTAGGTCATGATATTAAATTGTGTAAATTATATGATTACGTTTGGATAATTATTCACATTTTTATTCCATTTAAACACTTTTACTCGGTTTTTGCCTAGTCTTTCGTTAATTAGTTCATAATTCTCCTTTTTTTTATTCTTTTGTATTATAATGTTTAAATACTTTTCTCATCCCCTCTCTCTCTCTCTCTCTCTCTCTCTCTCTCTCTCTCTCTCTCTCTCTCTCTCTCTCTCTCTCGCTCTCGCTCTCTCTTTCTCTCTCTTTCTCAATCTCTCTCTCTTTCTCTCTCTCTCTCTTTCTCTCTCTCTTTCTCTTATATATATATATATATATATATCTCGCATTTTTCTAACCATCTGTTTTTTCTTCATTTCCTTAAAATAAATTAGCAAAACTTCTCAAAGAAATGTTTTAGTTGAACATTTTTTGTGAGAAATAAAAACTTTTAATCTATTTTGTTTTATTGCAAATATTTCTTTACTTTATTTGTTTAAAGTTTTTGTTTAACATAAAAGTTTTTTACAAATAATTATTTTTTTATTTGAAATTCTTTAATTAAAAACATAACGAAATGTTCGACAAATGTTGAGTGGAACATTTATTAAAGTTGTCACACAGTTATTTTTTATGAATACGTCGAGTGTCGCATGTATCCCTTGTGAACACATTTTTTTTCATGAAACATGTCATTTGATTAATCGAGAAATTGTTTCTAGTTTTTTCAGTTTTCAAAACCTACATTTGGTTTTATAGCTAATAAACTTTTGAATGTGTTTAGCTATTAATGTTTATTTAAAACTTTAATTTACGAACGATAAATGTTTGGAACAAATATTTAATTTTCATTAAACAATAGTTTCAATGTAAAAATATTTTAAATGTTAATTCAACAAGTATTTTAAAAAATGTACTAGAAATTAGATTTTTAATGAGAGCATAATTGCTCAGTATTATACAATTATTATTAACGTAACATTCTTTTATTTAAATATAATTGTTCAGTGTACTACAATTGTTAATGTAATTTTCTTTTATTTAAACATATAAAAAATTTTAATTATGTAAAAAGCAAACATTAAAAATGTTTATTACCTTTTATTTGACGTGACTTCGAAATAATTTTCTTTAAAAACTTTTACTCGAACACAAGAATGTTGAATATTTGAACGATTTATCGAGTGAAAAAGTCCAACTTAAGTGACTGTTACTGCTTGTAAGAAAATTACCGCCTTTTTTCAATAATAAAATCCATTAGACCTGTTGAGTTAACATAATTTCAACCCAAAAACTTTTGGTTTCACGTTTTATTATGTTTTACTTCTTGTAACGTCTTTTTTATGTTGCTGTAATACTTGAATTTCTAGTTAATTTGAAAGATATATTGTTACGCACGATCTCGGTTGATGGTTATTGGTTTTGTCTTTTATGTTCGATAGTTTTAAAAACAAATGGTAAATTTAAATTGTATTTATTTCCTAACAAATTTTTATAAAGGTACGTCTTCAATCCCATAAGTTATTATTTATCACAATACAATACTAGAATACTTTTCAAAGTTTAACTACTATTGCCAGTCAGTGTTTTCTCTCCCGTGGTATGGCTAAGAATGTAGTCCCATTAAGCCGAATATCGTGTATACAAGATGTATGCCTTTACGCCACAAAGACCATCAACATTTGTTACTTCGGTAATTTAACCCTATAACGACCAGGCAGTTATAGTCATAAGGATAGAAATGCATTACAATTTGTTTTAAAATAGTCCTTACTGATTGTGAAGAATTCTTTATATCTGACGCTATCTCTCAAGTATTTGATATCGTGGAGTGCGATCTTACCAGGTTTTAGAAGAGTTACTATAAGATTTAAACAGTACCATGTTTCAATTTTGTCGGTAAAAATGTGATAAACATTAATGAGAATTCACAATAATATAAATATGAAGGAAATTTATGCCCGTAAAATGTTAGATTCAAACTTTTCACGTTCAAATAAATTCTTATTTATGACAATGAAACCAAACTGTAGTTGTTGGAGACTTTTTAAGCATTCGTTCGTTATATCAAAATGTATCATATCTGTGGACTGTCACTTAAGACTTCAAAAACTATAAAACAAATTTAAACAAAGTTGAACAGTATACAAATGTTTTACTAAGACTTACTAATAGAGTACTATTCAACCAATTAAGTAACATCAATGCAACAGTTAAATAAAAATAAGTTAGTGTCTATTTACTGAATACTTTCAATTTATTAAACAAAACTAAAATGAAAACATTTCGAATAAAAAGAAAACTGAAAAGAAATATTTAATTTACAAACATAACAAGAAAAACAAAAAAATATGGAACAAATATTTAAAATGATTATAAAAGCCAACAAAATTCGTTTGTATACGAGTTAGCCGCCGCACGGATATTGACTTGCTTTGCGGAGGGAGTTGACAAGAGTGAGTGAAAAGCCATTTTTCACAATAAAAAACTTTTGAATGTTCTCGGATTATATTGTAATCTAAGTTTGGGTTATATTTCAACATGGAGGGCCGAAAAACATTTTTATGCACGTTTGTTATCAATTTAAAAGGACTTTTTGTTCGGTCTTTCACTTATTTATTTCAAACTTCTATCTACAATTGACATAAAAATTGGATTCATCTGTCTTTTTATATTTAGTTCTATCTTTTTTATTCTGTTGTCATTCTATTTGAATGAAAGTTTTTTTGATGAAAATAACAATAGGTTGGTTCCATTTTTGGCTATTAAAGCTGAAGTTTCTGAAATGCCTTTTGTAGCTTTTAATTTTTATTTAATTTTTGTTTTATGTATTTGTTGTTTCTATTTCCATCATTGGTTGAGCACGAGACAAAACGGTCATGTATATGTTCTACTTACTTTTGTATTCGTTTTTATTTACTTTTTCTTGTTTTTTTTCTCAGCAGGCATGCAAATATATATATATATATAACTATATGTCAACATTTCGGCCTTCATGTGTACATTATATAAGACACCTGAAAACACATATATATATACTTTTTATTAGAAATTATAACTG
>JARUHE010341978.1:0-10425 GCA_031471125.1 Archaeomysis grebnitzkii | reverse complement strand
TGCGGCGAAAATGTCCGCCGATTTGCGGCGTCTAGTGGGCCTAAATAACAAAAATCGGCGAGTATTTGCGCCTAGATGGCTTTTTCCGGGGTCGAACCGAATTTTGCCAAATGAGGCTCTAAACCTACCTCAGATAAAATCACTCACCCCAGCAAGCGAACTTCTGAACCGGCCGCTTAAGATGGATTCTCTTCCATATAAGGTTCGAGCATCCGCTCTAGCTCCGATAGCGCGTTAATTGTGGCGGTAAGCGCCTGTGAGTCGGCCGCCGCCAATGCATTGCAAGCGTCTTTAAACCGCAGCACTGCTTGATCATGATCATCCAGTAGACGCGTTAAGAGCTCAGCCTCGTTGTCAATCGGCGGAATGGCCGACCCCACTCGATTTGATTTTGCTTGCAAGACTTTCAGGTGTCGAAGCTTGGTAAAACTCATCGCATTGTAAGCATCGATAACAGCTATAGATTCACTCATTTTCAGGCTTCTTTCGCATCCGTCTTTGGCATGGTTGCTTCGGCCACATCGACACTTGGGTTATCGGTGGGTGCATCTTCAGCGCTTGCTTTAGCCTCAGCTGAATCCGTCGACTGATCCTGCGCTGGCGTATCTTCATGCTTAATCGCCGCCACTGCGGGCTCACGACCTAAGAGCGTCAAGTCATCGACCTTGGTGTTAGAGGATAATGATTTTGCTCCACTAGCTAGATGCTCATGCAGGTTGCTGTAACGCTCGGTGACGTCGCGAAACAGCTCAGCGGTTGTGGCGAAATGTTTGTCGACATCATCCTTGTACTGTGCAAGCTCGGTACGCGCTGCTTTTAGTTGATTCTTTGTTTTCGCCTCAGCGGAAAAAAAGCTACGGATCAACATAATAATGGCCATAACTAAAAGCCCCGCTACAAAAGCGATCAAAACCATCATTTCCGGTTCAATTTGTTCGAAGTTCATCGATTTTTTCCTAATTTAAAGTGTGAGCTGTAATTTCGCTAATTTAACATCTTGTAGAAGAATCCGAGGTGAATTCAGCACCTCCGTTGCTGAAGCTACCAGCGTGCGACAGAACTACTAACCGACTGCGAATTCGCTCTTTTGGTGCAATTATCCGTCAATCGTTTTTGAACGGACTGCTAACCCCCGATATATGACATTTCAACCTTGTTTAAGCTGCGACCTTGCTTCGTAAAGCGGATTTCCGAATAACGATCGTTGCGTTGCGTCCAATGCCCATTTAACAAGCTATAGATTTCGCCGTCATCAACCCCAGAACGCAGCATTGCGCGAAGATCAATCGCTTCTGTTGCGAACAAACAGGTGTATAACTGGCCGATCGCAGAGAGTCGCGCACGATGGCAATCACCACAAAAAGGCTGCGAAATCGATGATATAAGTCCTAACTCGCCCTTGCCATCTACATATCGATAGCGTTTCGCCACCTCGCCGGGGTAATTCGGATCCATCGCTTCAAGCCGGTAATGCTGATCGATTGTTTGCAGAATCTCCTGACTCGCCACGACATTGGTTTTATCCCAGCCATTATGGTTACCCACATCCATATACTCGATAAACCGCAAGACCACATCACGACCGCGAAAATGCTCCGCCAAAGGCAGAATCGCGTGCTCATTAACGCCTCGTTTTATCACTGCATTAATTTTGATCCCCGCAATACCTGCGGATAACGCGTTTTCGATGCCATCAAGCACACTTTGAACCGATGCGCCGACATCGTTAATCGCCATAAACGTCGCATCGTCCATAGCATCTAAGCTGATATTTATGCGCCGAACACCTGCTGCGTATAATGACTGCGCCCGTTCGCGCGTAATTAGCGAGGCATTGCTTGTCAGGCTCACATCCTCAATTCCTTCAATCGCCAAGACCATGCTGATCAAATTTTCCAGGTCGCGTCTAACCAGTGGCTCACCGCCGGTAAAGCGGATTTTCCGCACCCCGAGATGAACGAATTGGCGTACCACCCGTTCAATTTCTTCAAAGCTCAGTAAATCAGCCCGATTCAAGTAGCGGTATCCGGGGCCAAATATTTCTTTGGGCATGCAGTAAGTACAGCGAAAATTGCAGCGATCGGTGACCGAAATCCTCAAGTCGCGAAGCCCTCGCCCCAAACGATCTTTTGCCAAAGTACCCATTATTAATCTACTCAAATATTAATTTTATCTCCCACAATACCCCATGCAGCATAGCCGTGAAAACTAAATTAGCGACTTTGCCTCCTCTCACAACCCCGTGCGCATTGGCCAATTGTTGATTAACCGTTAGCTGTACGAATAGTCGTCGAAATCACCGCCCCTGGCGACCACGAAAAGATCGACATAGCGATGGCTTGCGCCCCGACAGCGTTATCTATATTAATAAGCGACGGCTCACAGCTCCAGCTCCGCAAAATAAGGAAAAGACTTATCAACACCCACAGGCTTTGGACATTACTCCAAGTTATGTTATCTATAAGCTCTATGACTCTAAAAAGCAGGTTTCCGGCGTGGACTTAATATTTGTCGTTCTCATGGCCTTGATCGCAATTGGCGTTATTGTTTTTATCGCCACTTACTTTTTCGATGGCAACAAAGATGAAGCACCTTATGGCCTTCGCGGTCCGCTTTTGGATCCAGATCAGTTACGACTTTTCCACGCTTTAAAGCTTGCAGTGGATCGCGACCACGTCGTACTGCCTCGGGTTTTTTTGACCGATATCTTGCGCGCAAGTGCGCATCTTAGGGAGAAAAAACGCAAAACCCTTCAAAACGAAATAAGCAAAATTCGCTTAGATTTTGTTATTTTTGCCAGCAAGTCGATGCAAGTGACCGCCGTCATTCAACTAATTAACGACAAAAAACCAAACACTAAAAAGCAGCAAGAAACCCTTCTTGCCTGTGAGAGAGCTGGACTTGTCGTGCATCAGCTTAGTCGTAAACATAGCTATCCGATCGGCGTCCTCCAAGACACACTTCATCCTATTGACATATCGTTAAACGTCCGCGAAACCGTTCAACAACCGTCGCTTAAACATAACCAAGAGTCCGAAGCAACGACAGGGGATAATATCGAACTAGCCATGCAACTTCTCCGCGATTCCGATTCCGATTCCGATTCCGATTCCGATTCCGATTCCGATTCCGATTCCGATTCCGATTCCGATTCCGATTCCGATCGCATGCCAAGCGATGATTTGCCAACAACCGATCAACCAACGCTTAACACCGATAAATAAGCTGTCTCGAATTGCAAAGTGCTTCGGGATCACGGCATCAACTGCAAGATCGCGAAGCGTTTCACTAGATACCGGTTTAAACCCATTTATCATTCCCAGTAAAAAGGACGAATTATGCTTAAAAAAATTGCTTTTATTGGCCTTGGGAACGTAGGCGGTAAACTCGCTAACAATCTACTGCGAAATGGTTTCGCGCTTAAAACTCATGATCTGAACCCACAGCTTGTTGCCGAGTTCGTCAACAAAGGAGCCGAAGATGGAGGCAGCCCCGCCGCCATGGCAAAGCAATGTGATGCGATCATCACCTGCTTGCCGTCACCGGCTGCATGCGCCGAAGTTGTAGAAGGAAAAAACGGGCTTTTAAGCGCATTGGGGCCGGGTAAGGTTTGGATTGAAATGTCCACCACCGATACCGCCGAAGTCACCCGTCTGGGCAACAAAGTGATCGCCTTAGGCGCAGCGGCCGCTGATTGCCCGGTATCGGGCGGTTGCCACCGTGCCGCCACCGGCAATATCTCGGTGTTCGCCGGTTGTGAAAGAGCAACCTTTGAGCGCATACTTCCGCTGCTTTCAACCTTGGGTCGACGCGTTTTACATACCGGCGCGCTCGGCTCTGCGAGTAGTTTAAAAGTACTTACCAACTATCTTGCCACCGCAAATTTAATCAGCTGTTGCGAAGCGCTTGCGGTAGCAAAAGCCGCCGACATCGATTTGAATACGACTTATGAGGCCATCGCCATTTCATCAGGCAATAGCTTCGTCCATGAGACCGAGAGTCAGGTAATCCTCAATGGATCTCGCGATATTTCCTTTACCATGGACCTGGTACTCAAGGACATTGGCTTATTTCAAGAGATTGCCGACCGCAACGGCATTGCATTAGAGATCAACCCGAAGCTAATCGATATATTCAAAGATGGAATTGAGCGCTTTGGCCCGCGTGAACTTTCGCCAAACATCATCCGTCGCCTCGAACAAGCAAGCGGCTTAACGATTACCGCACCCGGTTTTCCTGCGCAAATGGTTGACAATGAAACCGAGGCAGCCGGATATGAAGTGATGGTAGAAAGACAATATCCGCGCGGTTGCGGCAAAGAGTAAGGGCCATCATCACAGTGAAAGTGCGGGTGGATTGCGCGAAAAGGTCGAACAGACTCGTAGCAGGCTGACGCTAAAGCTAATAAGCCCCGAGCATAACCACTGTGTCTAAAACCACAGCGATTTTCCACCTCTTAAGTAGCCCAAATAACCGTCTCGAACCGACTCCCGTGCCAACAACAGCAGCCGGGGATCAAAATACAGAGCGTATTTACCGCCACGCTCATTTGTATTCCACGCCCTATTTGGGCACTATCAACCTATTCAGAGTTAAGGAAGTCAAATAATGCGTTATGTTCACTCCATGCTGCGAATTAGTAATATCGAAACTTCACTCGATTTCTACTGCAACAAATTAGGTCTAGTCGAAGTTAGGCGTGTCGAAAACGAACAAGCACGCTTCACATTGATTTTCCTCGCCGCCGACGAGGATCAAAAAAGCGTCACCGAGCGGCGCGCTCCTGAGCTTGAACTGACCTATAACTGGGATGCAGAACACTATGATAATGCGCGTAACTTCGGCCATTTAGCCTATCGGGTTGCCGACATCAACAGCTATTGCCAAGATTTACTCGACAAAGGCGTCACCATTAATCGACCGCCACGAGATGGCCATATGGCTTTTATTAAATCCCCCGACGGCATCTCCATCGAGCTATTACAGGAGAACGGGCCCATCGCTGCGATAGAGCCGTGGATTTCGATGCCAAACAACGGCACCTGGTAGTCATGAACAAACTTGAAATTGAACAATTTGCCTACGGAAACACTGACAACTACGGCGTATTGGTTTTCGACCCAAACTCTGGACTTTGTGCAGCGGTGGACGCAGGCGACGCAAGCGCATACATCCGCGCTGCGGAGGGCAAAGGCTGGACGATTAGCCAAATTTGGGTCACCCATAAGCATAGCGATCATGTAGCGGGACTCGCTGTGTTGGCCGCGCATTATAAAGCCACCGTTTATGGCCCCAACTTCCGCAATGGGTCACCGCTTGACGTAGCACATACGAGCGTCTGCGATGGCGCAGAATTTCAATTAGGTGAGATCAAGGTGCAGGTCATTGAGACACCGGGGCATACCCTAGAGATGAACAATTATTATCTCCCCAAAACTGAGGTCTTATTTAGTGGCGATACGTTGTTTGCGCTCGGTTGCGGACGTTTATTTGAAGGCAGCCCAGCGATGATGTGGCAGAGCTTACAAAAGCTCATGGCACTGCCTAAGAATACGGTGGTCTATTGTGCACATGAGTACACATTGAGCAATGCGGCTTTCGCCCACCACGTTGATCCGACAAATTTAGACTTGCAACAGCGGATAAACAAGATCAAAGACCAACGCCAAGCCGGTCAAGCAACCGTTCCATTTTTGCTTGCCGAAGATCTGGATACCAATCCATTTTTGCGCCCTTCTGACTCCGCTATTCGTCGTCAAATCGGTGCTGAAACACTAAGCGACCAAGATGTGTTTAGCCGTTTACGTGCGTTAAAAAATAACTTTTAAACCCAAAGCCTTTGTGCAGCGGGTTTTTTCGTTCAACGCTGTGCAAACCTAAGCAACGCCCAAATCAAGCCATTGCCGTTCGCACCGCGTATACTCAAATAACCAATCAGTAGCAGTCTTCCAACCATGCATACATCCACCAGGGCGTTAAGCCTAATCGCACTTGTCTCCGCTTCGGTTTGGGGGCTCTATTGGTGGCCATTGCGGGAAATTGAAGCCCATGGTGTAGAGGGCCTTTGGGCCGTTGCCTTGTTTAACGCATGTCCGTTAATTATTTTGCTCCCCAGTGTCTTGTGGAGGCGGAACTGGAGCAGTTTCAAACCCCATCTATTATTCTCGGCTTTGGCCACCGGGCTAGCGCTTAGTACTTATGCAGGGGCTTTGACAATGAGCTCGGTGGTGCGGGTGACGATGCTGTTCTATCTAACGCCTATTTGGTCAACTATCATCGGCTGGTTATGGCTCCAAGAGCCATTGAGCGCAGCGCGAATTGTCGCTATTGTTTTAGGACTCGCCGGCTTGTTATTGCTCTTGGGCGGCAATGATACAAGTAGCCCGCTAAATGTTGGAGATATTTTAGCGCTCCTATCCGGGCTACTCTGGGGCCTTGGCACGGCTTGCATTAAACGCTGGCCACAGATGCCGACCACTGAATTGGTCTTCAGCGATTTCGTAATCGCCAGCGGATTCACCGTCGCCCTGGCGCTTTTAATCGGTGAACCTGCCACAACAGGATTAGAAGTCTTCAACGCTATACCGGTCGCTGCAATCTGCGCCATAGCCGTGCTGTTACCCTCAATGTTTGCTTTAGCTTGGGTCTCTCAACGCCTATTCCCAGGCCGAATGGGACTTTTGATGATGTCCGAGGTTTTTGTCGCCGTCGCCAGCGCAACAATATTATTGCCCGACGAGCAAATGTTGCCACTACAATGGCTAGGTGCGGGATTTATTATCGCTGCGTGCTTTGCCGAAATAACGCCAATGACCATGCGCAGTAAAAATAGCGGCGCCTCATAGAACCGATTTCGAGCTCGAAATGTAAGCGTGTGGCTTCTGCCTAATTTAGATGCTTTTTTTAACTCTCTAGAGGATAAATCATGAAAAATATATTATTGCTTTGTGTTTTAGCTTTCATCGCTAGTTGTGCGATCAATCCCAATGCAGGGACTAGCATCGCCATAAATCTCGGTGGCTCAGGCGACCATAGTAGCGGTGGCATCAAGCATACAATCGGCCTAGGCGGTAATGCAAAAGGCAAAACCAAAACCGAAGGTTATGTGGAGCTCAGTACCGAACTGTAGTTCACGTACGATAAGGCCCCTCAACTCTGAGAATATCGCCAACGATAAATCACCACAAAGCCACTCATAAATCCTCAGCAACATTTCTAAAACGCTGTCTCAACACCCACTTGGCAGCGTAATCACGAAGCGGCCAAGGCGGGATAAATTTCGGCTTCGAAAACCCTAAAATATCCTCGGTAAGTTGATCGTGTCTAGCCGATGCCAAACGCGCAAGACCGACACCTACGCTAGTACCGCGACTAACCCCCGAACCGTTATAGCCACAGCCACAATAAATATTGTCCGCTAATTGCTTAACAATGCTGGTTGCATTACGTGTCACCCCTTCACAACCGCTCCAGGTGTGCGCTATCGAAATACCCTCAAGCTGAGGATAGCGGTTTAAAATTGCGTTTAAGTGCTGGTTCGCTAACGCTTCGCGCTGTGGCTTTGAGTGCAAGCGGCCATCTAGAAAATCCACCGTATTGCGCAACATAATTCGTCGATCAGCAGTGAGGCGAACCGTCGCGCCGCCGTCGTGCAAGGAGAGGATTCCATACATCTCCACGCTACCCATAGACGCATATTGGCTGTCGTTTAAACACTCCGTAAAAGAGCCGCAAAGCGTTGTCGCCGAAAGCCGATAACCGGTTTCACTCAAGTTTGAGGACTCAAAATTGGTCGCTAAGATCAGCTTTTCACAACGTAAAGCTCCTTGCGTGGTCTGCAAGTAGATCGAATTTCCAGCTCGATAGCTCACTAAAGCCGTATGTTGCATAACCGTGACATTTGCCGGTAGGTTTTCAGCTAGGCTTCGTAACACCGTGTACGGATTAATTAAGACCCCATGCGCGACGAAAAGCCCCGCCTTATAGTAGTCAGTACCAAGCTCACTACTTATCGCCAAAGTGTCTAGCCTTCGATAGCTCTTTCCCAATGCATCCAAGCTCTGCTGAAAACCGGCTAAGTTAGCAAGTCCGGCTGCACTTGCAGCCAGATGGTAATAACCACCGTTTTGCCAACAAGCATTACCAGCCTTTGCAGAGACAATTGGACGCATATACTCAATACCAAAATCATTGATTCGGTTAATTCTTTGATTTTCGGCCATATGATCCGCATCGCTAAAGCCAGAAAACTTAGTACGCGAAACCGACACCGCAAAGCCGGCGTTTCGCCCCGACGCCGCTGCGCCAATAGTCCGTGCTTCTAAAACCACAATCTGTTTTTTTGGATGCAAAACGGCTAACTCACGTGCTGCAGCTAAGCCCGTGAATCCCGCTCCCACTACCACCGCATAAGCTTCAGCCGGCAAAGTACTGTTAACGACAACCGCCTCAGGGTTTCCAATCAACGCCCGCCAACCACCACCATCGTCAGCGAAACTAAGATCAATATCTTTGCGCATAAAATCCAAAATACGGAAATTTTTACTTTAACGGAATTTCTCAACGTTGATAAGATTTAAATCCCTACCCTTATGTCAACAGCGATTGAAAAGTGAGCCACTATTTGTTCGATTGCCCAAGCAATCCCGCTCGCTTTTTCTCTCTTAACCGGTAGCTTTCTCCTTTGATTTGAATACCATGTGAATGGTGTAAAATTCGCTCCAACCTCGCCGAGGTCAACGCGGTATCGTTGGCGAAGGTTTGCCCCGTTGATAGCAAACCATCTGCCGAGGGCGGTTAGGCCAATCACAACGTAGCGGTAAATCGATTTCACCTTGTGCGTCTATTAGCTGTCCAGCCACCACCGCTATGAATTGCTTGCTCACTTCGCGCTCTGGGTAGCTTTGTTAAGAGCGAACACCATCAAGCCAGATGTCGACATATCCAGCCGATGAACCCCTAGAATTTCACCGTAATCAGTTTGCAACCGCGAGATCAAGCAGTCAGCCTTCTCGGGGCCACGCCCCGGCACCGACAACAGCCCAGAGGGTTGCTCGCGATGATTAGATCGTCGTCGCTGTGGATTGATGTATAGGAGGCTGGGCGAGGGCTAAAAATCGACTGCGAATTTGACCTCTGAGCGCAAATAGTTCTGCTCTACAACAAGCCAAACTTCCCTGCCATATAGATTGCCCTAGCACGGTCTCCATCACCTATTTTCTCGTATGCTGATTGCAGCTGATGCTGCACAGTTTTAATCGATTTGCCCCGTTCAAATGCGATTTCTCTAGCGGTCATTCCTGTCATCGAGACACAGGAAAGCACGTCAATCTCTGCGGTTGACAAAACCTCCATTTTCGGTAATTGATGGTGCCAATGCTCATCAATAGCATGGGCCAGCCCTTGAGCTAAGGCCTGCACTGCAAGACTGTCCTCTTTACCCAATAACGCGCCTTGTGCTGGGTGCCGAGTTGTCAATGCCAAAGCAAATCGCAAAGTCAGCGTGTGAATCGATACGCCCACCCCGCTACCAAGTCCAAGCGACTGTCGTTGCCAGCGGCGTACTTCTCTACATTTATCCGAGCGTAGTCGTCGCTCATCTCATTCCTGCCAATACCAAATATCACCGCCAATAAAGAGCTGCAAAAAAGCCGTATCAGACTTAAACCGGCCCGCAGCGTGGTAATCATCCACCAGTGAGGTGTCGAAACTAGATTGATACCACGAAACGGTCTTAGTTGAATCCATAGTCAACGTTATAGGGAAGGCTGCCCAATAAAAGTCGTCAAACCCCAAGCTACGCACCGTAGCGAAAATAAGCTCATAGGCTTGGTCACAGCTTGCACAATTCTCCAGCTCTTCAAACAAGCTATTTTTATACTTACGCATGACTCAACCCTTGACTTGGCGTAATAATTACAATATCGAACATCTATAACAAATACTCATTATTTACCATTAAATACTACCGTCACCTTTTGATTAAGCTTATATATGGGAACTTTTCCCTATTGGCATTTCCGCTCGATTAATAGATCCTCAATACTCAAAGCAGATAGATGGATATATTTGATGCAGCACAATGACGAGATCGATACTGCCTTTTGGCTAAATACACACGGCATAGTCGATACGGATACCCGTGTGCCTGATTCGCTGCAATTACCCAACGCTCCATCTGAGGACACTCGTGACGATTTTGACTTCGATCATAGCCTTGCGCAATGCTTCAATGCCCTGGACGCCGTCTCATCGCAGCTTGTCAACGGCCGTTCCTCACTAGCGAGTACTACAATAAATATAAACAGCGACCTTACAGGCGCGCCTTCTACCGTCGATACCGGTGCTGATACTCCACCGTCAATCACGATGGATTGGAATAACAGCGCGGCTGACTGGTTATGCCTTAGCCATGAATTAGTCCAT
>JARUHE010341967.1:0-10425 GCA_031471125.1 Archaeomysis grebnitzkii | reverse complement strand
TATGAAGGCAGAAATTTTGATATATATATATTTATATTTATATATATATATATATATATATATATATATATATAAAATAATGCAACCTTAATTAACTGTACAATGTAGTATGAATAACTGGTGGTAAAAATTTTAAAAACATCGTTTATGCTTTTACGAGTAGTAAACTTTGGTATTGAAACATTTTAGCCTCGTTGGTTTATTGGTTTGAACATGATATGAAACTATAAAAATGAAAATATGTTCCATAATTTTTATATAGTACTAACCATAAAACATATTTACTTGGTATACTGGCACTGTTATAATTATGTAATTTAAAAAACTTTAACATCGACTTCGCACAATACGAATTGAAAAAACTGATGCCATGTTCGGATTCTGTGGCACCGTATTAGCTCAAGACAAGTCAAGTCTGACTTACAAACAAAATTATAACACAGTGTAATCATCAGACACAAATATGTAAAATATTATTTACCTTGAATTATTATTATTATTATTGTAAGACCTTAGGAAAACAATTTATGAATTGACTTTAGTAAAACCCATGTTAAATTTTCAAACTTTCGTTAAAGCTAAATGTGAAACACATCAAAATGTTTATTTTTAAGGCATAAGCTTTAAGCTTCCTTTTTAATGCATAAAATGTAATAATCATCTTAAGGCATAAGCTATAATTTATATTTTCAATACATACATTTTAATGTTCTTTTAAGCCATACATGTTAACGTTTAATTTCTAAGCTTTATTTTTTAACGTTTTAAAGCACCAATTGTAATTTTTTCAAAGCATAAATTTAAACTGGCAGTCATGCCTGTAGACCAGGCATAAATTTAAATTTAAACTTAAACTTAAACTTAATCTTAAACTCAAACTTAAATTTAAACCTAAATTTAAATTTAAACTGGCAGTCATGGCTGTAGCCCAGGACATAGCGTATATGTTTTATAAGTTTAGTTAACGTACATAGATCACTGTAAAGGAATTTTCAGAACTTCACGTTAGTTGGTTTGTAAACAATTTCTTCTACAACTTATAATTTTCAAACAATTGAACCATAAACAATATTTAAAGTTATATAAAAAAACATAATTGATCCTTTTATTCATATATAAGTTCTGCTATGAAACTTTCAAAGTTGTTAAGTTAAGCCAAAGATTTTTTCATGGAAGCCATATGGGGCATTTTTAAGCTTCATTATAGTACTTCGTGAATGTATAAAAACAAAATTTATTGTCCTTAATTGTATGTTGTCACTGAAAATGCCATTATAATGATATATAAGGTATAATCAAATATGAATATATCAGAGTCTATGAATAGATTTATGTATTAATCTCTTTTTCCTTTGAAAAATATTCATCTGCAAATATTTTGTATTGCAATTTATAAGAACATTTGGGATAAAAACATGCTTAGAAAGCAATATTTCTTAAATTCACTCGACATCATCATATTTATTATGAAGGTACATTAAACATGAACTGGAGTGGGGCACCTTATATTTCCGAGACTGTACATTAAACATGAACTCGTTGAATATAAACTTTCTATTTCTGAAACAAATATAATCTGCTTTTCAGGTAAGACTTTGTGTACCTTATCCTTTTTATCATAATTTCTTTAGAACATATTTTTGTGGAACCCAAACAAGTTTAAAATTTGTAAGTTTTCATATATGTTATTTAAGAAATATTTTTTTTGTGTAAACTAATTTTGGTTACAATCTTTTATTTATTTGTAAATTTAAATTTTTTAAGGAACTTTTATTTTTTTATGTTCAGCTGTTTGAACATTGGAATTAAAACAAGTAAAATTAATTATATTAAAAAAAACAAGTTTTAGATATACCTATTTTAGTTGAATTACCCTCTATCGTGAAATATAATAAATTTTATTTTAACAGAAATTAATTGTTTTATAATTAGAAAAAATAGAGCTATACACACACACAAAGTTATCTGAATAAAAACCATTGTTTTATTTGATACAAAAAAGGCGTGGAATAACGTTCATTATTATTGATGTGTTGATGTGGAAGCAAATATAGTTATACAAATCTAATACAAAAAACACTTAACGTATTTAAAGAAATAAATAAGTAAAAATTATGGTTTTATACTATTATGAATAGAAAATAACTATTTTTTCATTTTATAGTGAAACTTCTCTATTATGAAATATTTAGTTATGAAAATCCAGAGTAATGGCATACCTTACCTATGAAATACATGAATTATGAAAAATTCTAATTTTTTATAGATTTTCAAGTAGTACGGAAAGTAAATTTTGTAAAAATGCTAGATAGAACAGTTGTATCGCCAACGATGTAATTTTTATTAGGGTTTTAATTCAAAGTAGGATACATATAGCAATTCTGGCAACAAGTTACATGTTTGTGTTTTGTACATAACACCATGAAAGTTATATCAATTGTTTTATCTGAACTTTATTTGTATGCATTTGATTTATATATAGTATTTACATACAGTTAATTTATATATAGTGTTTGCTTAAAGTTGTTTCATTTACCAAATGTATACTAACAACGGCCAGAATAAATATGTTATGGTTATCCATAGATATGTTACTCATTTTCTAAGATTTAAATCGTAGAAAACTGTTCAGGTATTCTGTCTTCCTGAGATATATCATCTTCATGAGTTACGAAGCAGCTAATACTTCATAACTCAGGAGTTCTACTGTATTCAATTTTAAAACTGTTAAATTATCAAACAATTTTGAAAAAACCGAACACCAAAAAGTTGTAACTGGCCTTCCTGTAATGTTTTTTTCTTTTCTCTCACTTTGATATTATTTTCGTCTTAAAATATTATCCAAACATAGGTGCCAAACTGATTAGTTTTTAAAAGATAAGAACACAAACAATACTTTCTGGTCCTCAAACATGTTTTCTATGTTCATGTTTTTTTCTAAATAACACATTTAACGTGGTTAATTTTTTTATTTTAATATTTTATAAACATTTCGATGTTTATAACATCCTCATCAGTAGAAAAACTTTTGATCGATTGTTTTTTTTGATGAAAAAATTACCTTATACAAAAGAGCATTATCATATATATTAGAACTTCACATTTTTCAAAACAATATTATGGAAGCATTCAATCAACGAAAATAATCTCAGAGACGCGTTCATATTTGGGACTTTGTCAACCAACGTTGACTCGACTATTCTACGTTTGATGAAGTCATTTGACTTACACACCAACTTTGCCGAGTCTCATTAAGCTCTGTGAACAGTCTTTGCGGAATGAAAAACATAGAATTACTTATATTTCTATTTCTATGGACGTTTTTATGTTCATTTAAGCATTTTTGTAAATTTCTTCCAGTTTCATCAAAGCATTTTCTTTCACATTCCTTACAACTTACTTGATATGTACCACATTTTCTCATTTGATGCCATTATAAATTATTCATCTGGAAATGCTAGATGGATAGTTAAATACTACAACATAACCTGATTTTCTAAGATCTAATGACAGAATTGTCTGGGATTCGGTAAAATTTCTGTATAAGTCAAATGACTTTACCAAACGTAGAATAGTCGAGTCACCATTAATTGAAAAAGTCCCAAATATGAACAGGTCCCCGGGATCATTTTCTCTGAGTGGATGCTTCCATAAACTATGTTGAAAATGTGAAGCTGTAGCATAAATGAAAATTTTCTGTATAAAGTTAATTTTTCTTAAAAGACAATGCATGCATCAAAATGTTTTCTACCGAAGAGAATGTATATGACTAGTGTCAGATACAAACCGTCCTCAGATATCTAAACAGCGAAGACTTGAAAATTAAAAAATGACAAATAATGCATTGAGCTCAACAAACTACATAAAATGTAAAAAAAATATGACATCTTTCAACGAAATTTTAGAAACAAAAACAAAGTTTTGAAAAATAAAATCAATACAATATGATAAATAGATATACAATGGTACCCACAATGATAACCCACATTATTAAAGACAGTATTAAAAACCTTCATTACAAACATCTTCAAAGCATACTCTCGCATTTTACCTGAGACGGTATGCAATAGGAGTGTTAGAAACGTATATGGCTATAGTTTGACTGATATATGGCATATCATTTTAGGGTTTGGGTTAGTATATGGCTAATTTGTTTAAAGGTATGGGTTATTATATTGCTAATTTGTTTAGAGGCATGGGTTATTATATTGCAAACTTATTTAGAGGTGTGGGTTGCTGTATTGCTAATTTGTTTACAGGTATGGGTTATTATATTGCTAATTTGCTTACAGGTATGGGTTAATATGTTGCTAATTTGCTTAGAGGCATGAGTTATTATATTGCCAACTTATTTGAGGTGTGGGTTGTTATATTGCTAATTTGTTTAGAGGTCTGGTTATTACATTGCTAATTTGTTTAGATGTGTGGGTTGTTATCTTGCTAATTTGTTTAGAGGTGTGGGTTACTATATTGCTATTGTGTTTACAGGTATGGGTTATTATATTGATAATTTGTTTACAGGCATAGATTATTGTATTGCTAATTTGTTTAGAGGCATAGGTTATTATATTGCAAACTTATTTAGAGGTGTGGGTTGCTATATTGCTAATTTCTTTAGAGGTGTGGGTTATTATATTGCTAAATTGCTTAGAGATGTGGGTTATTATATTGCTAATTTGTTTAGCGGCATGGGTTATTATATTGCCAACTTATTTAGAGGTGTGGGTTGTTATATTGTTAATTTTTTTAGAGGCGTGGTATCTAGTTACTCTTAAGTGTGAGATGTTGGGAAGAATTAGAGGGCTAATTATGATTGATTATGTTAATGAAGGTGTTTAGTTGGGATTGTTAGGTGTGGTGGAGATGATGGTGATTGTACTGCGAACTGCATACCTTATGAATATTGGTAAACTTGTCATGTTGCTTGTTGATAGATGGTTTTTGTTATATGTACAATGCATCTTTAATTCATAGTTTGTTTTTAGTATTTTCATCCGTTAGAATAGTTAAGTTTTCTGTTCATTTTTGTCTATATATTTTCATTAGTTTTACTTCTTTACTAGAACATCATGCATGACTTTGCCTCACCCTAAACAGGCACTGCCCGATGTTACGGAAAGAGTTAAATAATTATATTTTCCCGGAACTTGTCATTTAAAAATAAAAAAAATAAATATCACAAAAAATAAAACAATATTAAAAACAAACCATAATATTCAATTATAATTATATAGACGTACACATAAAATAAACATTTTATAAAAAAACATAGTTATTTCAACTAATTAACATATTTCAGCTACATAAGTTTCATTATAAGAACATCAAATCAGCAAATGTGTACAGCAATACAAAATGAATGTGCATAAATATAGAAAAGAAAGGTTTTCAGAATTATGTTATCAATATCGAAAAATGTCATTAGGATTGAAGTTTGTCAATTTTAATGAGTAATGTGAGATTTTATGGCTGAGGATTTCCATTTCAAAATATGTTTATGTATTTGCTTATTTCAAAAAATTCTTAGGTATAGATTAAAGGTTCATATTACCAGTAAAAATTAAAGTTATATTTGCATATTTTAAAGATGACTTGTTTACATATTGTTATTTAGTTTAAAGATTTATAATTAAAAATTGTTTTTGATTTTCTATCTGACAAAAAATATTCTCCTTTTCATCTTCCAAAAACATGTTTACTTCACCTTACAATAAATTTTAAATTATATAAATTGGTGACATAGTGTGGTGTCCATATGTCTAAAACGTTTTTTTAAATTTGCTACCGTTCAAAAGCTCCGTTGCTTCAACGTACAATTTTTAAGGCTCATTTGTAATAACGATCCATCAAAGAATACGGTTTAATTTTAACTTGTTGTTTTATTTTTAACAAATTGATTTTAAAACACACAAATTATACAATTATTTCGTTAATATCTTAGTTGATTTGTTACAAACAAACATTCAAACTCGGCTTTTCTGATAATCGATAAAAAGTTTTTTTAATTTGCTGTTACAAGTTATAACAAGTTACTGTCTGGTTACACATTGCACGTTTCTTAAAAGTATATAGTTAAGTAGGCATTGCTTACATTTTTTTCACCATAAAGCTTATTATTTTAATTAAAACATTATAAATAATGGCTTCATTTTGGTGACGCTGCTTGCATTAAGAATATGTTGTTTATATATATATAAATACATTAATAAATCCTAATCATCCCATTTATTTTGTTCAATAAAAAATATGTATTTATTTTCTTACTAAATCAAACTGATTGGGTCCAAAGTCCAATCAATTAAGACTAAAATTGTGGATTTAGCATAACTGTTGACGAGGCAAAAACTCATTGAGATATAGATAAATAAAACCATTCAAGAAACTTAAATTAATACTAATGTCATAGCTTATTTTTTTTATTAGGTCCCAGATGACCAGGCTATGGGTGCAAGTTCAGCACATTCACCGCCGGGTTTTTCCTACAGCATCTGGTGTTCCCAGGCGGTCACCCACCCAAGTATTAATCAGACCCTACGTTGCTTAACTTCGCTGATCAGACGGGAAGCCGTGTTTCAACGAGGCCAAGGCCATTGAAACATAGCTTATAAAACTTTAGTTTGTTCATATTTGTTTGATTGACTAAAATTTACTTTAAATAATGTTTGATTGCATTTTAATAGCTTAAGCAAAAATGTTTAAAACTTGTATATGTAAGTAGTAAAACTTTGAAATATTTTTGTCACATGTCAACTATTTAAATAAATCAATAAATGTTATATTTCTGTTCGGCTAAAGCTATTTATATTTGATATTAGTATTTTTTTTATAAAAAGATGAACTTTTATTTATCTCATAGTTTACAACTAAAGAATACCACTAAGAATTGATTTAGTGTGAACAATATCCTACACCTACAGGTTTATAACGGAGACAACTAAAAGTAATTGTTTTAAGTCAAAATTAAAAAAAATAACCTAGAGTACTAAAACTGTATGTATTCATTTTTTAATTCTTAAACAAATTTGTATTACTAGCGCTCAAAACTTGTCGTAATCAAAAGTAAACTGTTAACATAATTTCATGTTGCTATTTGCAATTAAAGAAAAAAATTAAAAAACTAGAGGTTTAAGGGGGAATGCCTTAAGAGTTTTTCAAAAAAATCATCTTTGTAAATACGAATCTCAGGAATTTAGGTACTCGGGCATTCTTTCATGAAATTTATGGGTAACTCAGATTTTTGTTTGAAGGTACTAAAATACTTTTCCTAAAGGTGATTTGTAGTTCGCCAGAACGTAGAACATTTAAAAAATATAGAATTGTAGTCAATAATTAAACAGACTTACAAGCTTTTTGGAATATATAGACACAACTTTCAATATATAACATTTATTCATGCTTGTTTTTTTTAAAGTAATTTATAGTTTTTTACAAGATAGAATTAGCGGCGGTCTAAAAGTTCATTTATTTTACGACATTCGATATGTTTTGATGAAATATAATCTCGTTGCCATCTATAGATGTGCTCATCCATACTCTCACTTCAATCAAAATAAAGATATTCATTAAACCTTCAGATCATTTTTTCTTTCATCCCGGTAGTGTTTGATGATTTATGTGAATTAAATTACGGCGCTCTTGTCAAAACGAAACCTTCTTCATCTTTAAAATTTAATTATTTTGCTTAACATAACATTAAAAAACGACAACTTTCTTGTTCTTTAAAGTTTAATTACTTTGCTTAACATAACATTAAAAAACGACAACTTTCTTGTTCTTTAAAAGTTAATTATTGTGCTTATCATAACATTAAAAAACGACAACTTTCTTGTTCTTTAAAGTTTAATTATTTTGCTTAACATAACATTAAAAAACGACAACTTTCTTGTTCTTTAAAATTTAATTAGTTTGCTTAACATAACATTAAAAAACGACAACTTTCTTGTTCTTTAAAATTTAATTATTTTGCTTAACATAACATTAAAAAACGACAACTTTCTTGTTTTTTAAAATTTAATTATTTTGCTTAACATAACATTACAAGACGACAACTTTCTTGTTCTTTAAAATTTAATTATTTTGCTTAACATAACATTAAAAAACTACAACTTTCTTGTTCTTTAAAATTTAATTATTTTGGTTAACATAACATTAAAAAAAGACAACTTTCTATTTATTAAAAATTTAATTATTTTGTTTATCATAACAGTAAAAAACGACAACTTTTTTGTTCTTTAAAATTTGTTTATTTTAATTATCATAACATTAAAAACGAAAACATTTTAACTTTTTGATATGACTGTTTCTATCTTCAATTTTGTTCTTTCTGATAATACTTTGTATCGTTATTAATGCTTCCCATCTTAGATTATTCAAATTATATTTCTGTTTCTATCATTCTTCTTTTTCAACAAAGACACTGTCATCTGTATTACCGTCGTTCACAAACAAGTAGAAAATTTATTCGACAATAAAATTTATTGGTTGGCAAGGAAAAATGGATCTCTTAGGAGCTAGTAAATAAATATTGTGGACAAAAATAGAAAAAATTATTTTTACTTAAGGATCCCCTGTAATACTATGGGTATACATTTCGTAACTACTATATTACGGGTGTAACTATTTCTCAATTGTAATACACACACATACACACATACACACATACACACATACACACACACACATACACACACAGACACAACACACACGCACACAATTATATCAATTCTTTAGCCAATTAATTTACAAGAAAATGATTTGGTTTCCGCTTGTGCATCACCAGATATTGTGGACGGTTGGTTAAACTAAACATACACAGTTTTGTATTGATGCAAGGTAAAATTTAAATGATTGCTCAGACATAAACACAGTATACAAATGAATTGTAAAAAAAATTGTTATTTGTCTTTATGGAAAAATTGTTTACTCGTTATAGCCACAGATAATTATTTTATTGATTAACTGAGTATATAAATGTAAATGACCCTTTGCTTTGTAACAAATCGAACAAAAGTAATCAATGAAAACAAAGTAAAATAATGACTTGCAACTCAGATTTAAATGAATGTATCAGAAGTGTTTGAAAAAACTACAAACTGAAACATTATTTTTCATTTCATTCATGAAATTAATAAGAAATGAACAGAGCTATTCCATATTAAAAACAAAATATTAAGCTTAAAAATAGCAATGAGCAATTGCAATTAATGCGAACCCTTCTGTGCATTTGGATTTTCATAATATTAATTAATTATATTTAATGAGCTGTATTAAACATTAAAAAATAGTCAACATCTATTACACATGAGCTTTATGATGTGTCATTAAAATTAATATGCTATACGATGACATATTTAAAATGATAAATGTTCAAATACAATTGTTGGCAAATTTAGTTAAAGATATAGCTATATCAGCATGAATGGTCTCTCTTGATCATATAAATATTGAAAAACTAAGAAAAATCATTGATAGTTTTACTTATGATGAGTTAGGCTGTGTGTGTAATTCAAATTTTCCTTTAAAATGAGGACGTTCTCTGATGTTTCTCGAGTATATGTAGACGGTCGCCCGACCAAATATTTACCAACCCATCTGTTGCGTTTGATCGTGCTATCGCGAGCACAAATAAGCAATACTGTTTTAAAACCATATGTTCAAATTGTAATCGTGCTCGAGTAAAAACTACCACACTCAAACAAAACCACGATCATTGCACGATTACCAATTGTTATGTAAGTATCAACCTGTTATGCTTAATAGTATGTAATAGTATGTAACTACCAGCCTGTTATGCTTAATAGTATGTAATAGTATGTAACTATCAACCTGTTATGCTTAATAGTATGTAATAGTATGTAATAGTATGTAACTATCAACCTGTTATGCTTAATAGTATGTAATAGTATGTAATAGTATGTAATAGTATGTAATAGTATGTAATAGTATATAATAGTATGTAATAATATGTAATTGTATGTAATAGTATGTAACTATCAACCTGTTATGCTTAATGGTATTTAATAGTATGTAATAGTATGTAATAGTATATAATAGTATGTAACTATCAACCTGTTATGCTTCATAGTATGTAATAGTATGTAATGGTATGTAATAGTATGTAATAGTATATAATAGTATGTAATAGTATGTAATAGTATGTAACTATCAACCTGTTATGCTTAATAGTAGTTAGTGAAACACAACTTCTTAACAGTAAGTGTAAGAGATTGGTAACTAAATATCTGAACAAGTTTGGAGTAAAATAACTTTTCAATATCTGAAACTATGCACATTTGCATTCCAGATTGCTTATACGTTGACATATCAATATTATGTATGTTTATACGTTCACATATCTATATTATATATGTTTATACGTTGACATATCTATATTATGTATGTTTATACGTTGACATATATATATTA
>JARUHE010341956.1:0-10425 GCA_031471125.1 Archaeomysis grebnitzkii | reverse complement strand
AATATAAATTATTTATTTAATAATATTCTCAATATAAATTATTTATTTAATAATATTCTAAATATAAATTATTTATTAAAATAGTATTCTAAATATAAACTATTTATTTAATAATATTCTAAATATAAATTATGTATTTAAGAATATTCTAAATATAAATTATTTTTTCGATAATATTCTAAATATAAATTAATTATTTAATAATATTCTCAATATAAATTATTTATTTAATAATATTCTCAATATAAATTATTTATTTAATAATATTCTAAATATAAATTATTTATTTAATAATATTCTAAATATAAATTATGTATTTAATATCATCACTTTCCACTGCATTAAATTCTTGATTTAAAATATTAATCGTAATCTGAATAATTTATGAATTAATATTTTGTCATGAAAATTCCTTAAGTCTACTTTAAGGGTGCAGCGCATATACAATATTTGAGTTCCAACAACAACCGTTTACTGTATTCAAAATTTTCATACCTACACTGTTATAGCTATTTGAAATATAACTGTTAATGTAACTATAATTTTAGATGCATATATCTTGTATTTATTTTATTTATTTATGTATTTATTATAATGTAAAATACATGATATGAAATATTTGCTGGCAGGGGCGGTGAATGTGCGTTAATCGCACGCATAGCCTGTTCCATGAGAATGAAATTGCAAATAAATAACTGTTCGTTGGCACGAAACTTGAAAATCAAATATAATAGAAAAAATAACAACTTTTAGAAATAATTAAAAAGTTTTTTATTTCAAATAAATAAAAATTTATTTAAGCTATACCAACGGAAGATTAAACAAAACAACGACTATTGTTATAGTCACGAATATGAAACAATCCTACTCGAATGGAGCTCTCAGCCCTTATTTGACCACTTTGTTTTATTCTAACTGAACAATTGTTGTTTTGTAGCAATTAAAACCAGCATATGACGTGCGAGCTTTATTTTATAGTCCGCAAAACAACAAGACATTTCATTTTATCAAAAATACTGTTTCAATCGTAAAATAATTGTTGATAGTATGCATAAACCTACATGCGTACACATCATACACACCATACACAGTCACACACGTGAACACACACATACACACATACCAATACATACATTCGAACACACCAGCACATTTAGTTATTGAAAATTAAAATGTGTTGTTGCTGAATGGTCCAGGTTTCGAAAAATGCATCCCCGACGATAACAATCTGATAAGACAGCGATTTAAGTAACACACACATTATCAACAAATTTATCACATTTGGCAAAGCAAAAAAGCAAAACTGGACTAACTTGCCCTGTAAAAAGTAAAAAAAAGTAAAAAAAACGAGTGCTAAGGTTCAACGACGTTCATATTGTATTGTGAACGGAAAATAAAAAAAAAACAACAACGGAAATAAAAACCATAATAATAATGGAAGCAACAAAAATAACAGAAATCAAAAACAACAATAACAACGGAAACAACAAAACAACAAAAATAACAATAACAACAGAAACAAAAAGAACAATAACAACGAACACAACAACACAAAATAACAACGAAAACAACAATAACAACGGGCACAGCAATAACAATGGAAACAACAAAAAATAACAATAACAACGGAAGCAACAACACATCAATACCAACGGAAAAAAACAGAAACAACAAGAAAAAACAACACTAGCAATGGAAACAACAAAAAACAACGTAACCAACTACGGAAACAACACAAACAAAAACAACAACGAAACCGGAAAAAGAAAAACAACAATAACAAAATAACAACAACAATGAAAACAACAATAACAACAGAAACAACAACACCAACGGAAATCACAAAAAAAAACATCAATATCAACGGCAGCAACAGAACAACAATAGCAATGGAAACAACAAAAAACAAAAACAACAACAAAAATAACAACAAGGAAAACAACAACAACAACGCAACAATAGCAATGGAAACAATAAAAAACAAAAACAACAACAGAAATAACAACAAGGAAAACAACAACAAAAACAGCAACAGCAACGAAAACCACACATAAAATTGGCAAAAAAGGAAACAACAACACAACAATAGCAACGGAAACAACGGTCTGCTTTTTATAAAAAGCAAGTAAAATAAATGTTTTAAAATTAATTTCTAAATATGTTTATCGTATGACCACCTTGGAGGATGTTCACGAACAACCATGTACAATCTGCCAGCAAGATGATGATCTTTCGTAAAACCAAATCCACAAAACATTATTATATAAAAAACAACATCTTCATAATATTCTTTGAATTAAGAACAACCTTTCTAGATGACAACATCCCGTGAGCAAGAACACGATCCTTCGTAAAAACAAAAACACAATTTTTGTTTTACTATATTCTTCAATTAAGAATAGCCGTTTAAGATGCCAACATCCCGTGAGCAAGAACATGATCCTTCGTAAAAAGCAAAAACACTAAACATTATAAGAATTTGTTTTACTATTTTCTTCAATTAAGAATAGCCGTTCAAGATCCCAATATCCAGTGGGTAAGAAGATGGTCCTTCGTAAATCTAAAAACACAAAATACTATAAGAACATTTTTTTACAATATTTTCCAATTAAAAATAGTTGTTCAAGATGCCAACATCCCGTGAGCATGAAACCGACCTTCATAAAACCAAAAACACAACACATTGGTAGCGTTCGCTAGGTTTTTTCCCTGCAGATTTACTCTAGAATTACCCCACCAGAAATTGCCGCCAAACATTATTTGATTACCCTTATAACTTAACAGAGTTAATTTCTGTATCTTATTTTAAAATAAAAATCTATTTTACTGCTACGTGCATTTTAACGATTTTTTCAATTTTTTGGGGTTTAGATGATTTAAACAATGAAAACAAATGGTTTGGGTGGTAATTTCTGGTGTGGTAATTCTTACGTAATTCTGCAGAATTCTACAGGGAAAAAACCTATTGAACGATACCATTGTAAGGATCCATATCTTCACAATGTTCTTCAATTATGAAAAGCCGTTCGAGATGCCAACAATACGTGAGCAAAAAATTTTCCTTCGTAAAACCAAAGATTACAGAAGGATGATACTCAACGCAAGCATTTTCAATGACGAATTATGGACCGATAGTTGCAAGATACCTCAATAAAAATAATTAGACTAATTATGTGATTTCAATGTATTTTGTTTATTCTTGGGTCGAATTGGTCCTTTATTAAATCGCTTAATACTTATATTCTAAATTTTATTTATTGTATAAAGGTTTTATACCATCACGTATACAAGTTTGATTTACAATATTGAATATTTTTCACCACAACATATTGTCTGGTTATTGAGTTATAGGCTTACCAAAACAGATGATTACCTTCTAAGGGACATACTTTGAAAGACTGGTTTAGACTAGTTATACGAGTTCAAACTTATAGCAATGAGTTGTGCATCTATGCTTCCTTAACACGTTAAACGTTATACTTATGTATCACCGGTGTTACAAGAAACGGTTAAATTATTAATATGCAATAAAACAACAAGCACAACGCATTATAATAAGCCGCATCATCAGAATGTTCTCAATTGAACATAGTTGCTCAATAAAATCGTTTCGAGAGCAAGGAAATGACAAAACATTATCCAATGTTTCAAAATTATTTTCATGTTTTATGTTCTATTGTTTTGTTTTATATTTAATAAAATACCTGACGTTTGTCAGAAGTTAACTTATTTTATTTTGTTGTTCGTCAGATGAATAGTATTAACATCCAGCTATCATAAACTGATGCTGGTGGTGGCTTATTGTCACCATCGTTAGTGTGAGTGTGTATGCGCAAGAGATTAATTCACTTCAATGTGATCCTGTTTTCTACCTCGTTTGATCATAAATTACTTTGTTTTGCCATTTTTTTATCTTTAATTTGAACATTCACCTTTCAAATATATACATTTATGATAACATTTTTTAGATTTTTGTATACGTTAAGACAATTACACCACATATTTTTTATCATCAATTTTTTTATTAGGTTTAATAAAAAATATATTCTTAAAACAACATGTTTTTGACCTAACATTTTTGATAAAATTCTATTTTCTGCTCAAAATGCACTTTTCGTTTAGTAATTTGAAAACTTGCCCGGTTATATTTATTAATAATTTGTCAACGCAAATTCTTGACTATGTTGTTGTTGCTTCTAATACACGAACAGATCTAAACATTCAGCTAGTTCATAAACATTCCAGAGTGAGAATATGTCAATCGACATTGTTTGAAACATTTATATTACATAATTGTTCATACCAATCGACTCTGCAATTATCTCTAACTAAAATAAAAACTTTCTTATTTGAAAACGATTATTTTTGAAACCATATCAGTTATATCCATGTATAGTTATGAAAGCTGTATATACTACAATGCAATGAAATTTAAAGTACTATAACCAAAGGAATAATAATCTTCCTCATCTGAAAACTTGTTTGGAATATAAAGTTTTCACAATTCCATCACCCTTAAGAAACAGAACAGAACATATGTGAAGTTGCTTATTTTAATATGTAATGTTTTACAAAAAAAAATTATTTGCAACGTTTTTTAAGCTGAATATGATTTATCTTCCTAAGCACATATACTTAATATACAACATCTCTTCAACTTTAAGCCGTTATCAGTGGCTTCAGGTCAATGGTGCACAGGGGGAAGGGGAGTATGGGACGCCAATTTGTTTATAAATATTCAACACTTCAACCGTTTCTTGTAACACCTGTGATACTTAAGTGTAATGGCTCAATCTATCTTATGTAACATCAGTGATACAAAACATGTTAGCTTATGTGTTTATACATTTATACAGACACATAATTGCCTGTATAAATGTATCAAACTATAAACTAGCTTGTTTTGTATCACTGATGTTACATACGATGGAGTGTCCCATTATATTTATGTATCACCGGTGTTACAAGAAACGGTTAAAGTGTTAAATGGTAATACCTTTGTGAAATACTAAACACCTTCCAATGTGATATTCAACCGAAACCACAATGAACGTTACTGTTTTTAAAGAACGGTAATTCTCATTCAAAAAATACAATAATTAGAAAATTTTTTAGTGTACTGTAGAATATTTATGCATGTTTTGATGGCTCTACAAAAATCATGCAGTCTTTAAAGCAGTTGTGTTATTCACCTTCAATAACCTTCACTTTTCGTATTTGTCCTTATAAATGAAAAAGTGTAGGGAAAATGAAGGACATTTTTCTTTGTATTCATTTTTTATCTAAATTAAATTGACTTTCTGTAATGTCATTGCACACTTTTATTTATTTCATAATAATTGATTGAAATATAATTATAAACAATATTTTTGAGTGTTTATTGACGGAGACTTAAAGCACCGCTTTTTATGAGTTATTCTTGCGATACGATAAAAAAATGCCGCAGAAAGACGGAAAATATTACAAAATGCCTTGCAGACCCTACTTCTGTAATTACAATAATCAATGAGATGCTAAAACAATTTACCACTCTCGCTGTTTCAGTCATTTCTGTACTGTAAAAAGGTTGGCTCTCGAAATAGGCAAGAATGAAATCAACAATTGCAGAAAAAATTCGTTCAGCGGTAGATTTGCTATTAACGAACAAACAAAGGAATTTTGACAAAAGCATGCATATTTTGTAAAAAATAATGTAAGATCATGAGAAAATCAAAATAAATATTACATCAATGTATTACTACAAATGGTTCAAAACAAATTTTTTGGCAAAAAAAATTCGATGAATCCATAACTTGTCTTGGAGAGGATGTAATAGCAAAAAAAGCAATGGTATCATAATAGTTGTAGAAGAAATTATGTAAGAATCACTGAGCCAATAAAGGATCCTGTGGAAGGATCAAATTGTAATATACATAGAAAAGCTTTCATGGGTTTGTCAAGGTTTATTGAAAGTGAAGTCATCAAAAAGAACATACCAATGATATGCACAGTGCTCTATAAGTTTTACAAAGACGAGTATATTAATAAAGGAGGAACCGAGCATGACTTTCACCCAATGTCAAAACAAGTTTTGATTGATAAGATTCTTAAAAGTTTTTCAAAAAAACGTATTATGAGTAGCAAGTCTTATAAATCGGAAGCGTTCGTGTTTACTTCCAATTTAACACTTCCTGAAGCTTTGCAATTGCTTCACACAACGACTAAGAAATCGGATGAAATAAGAAATGCCGCAATGATTTTGAGAAATCAAATTTTAGCAATGGAAAAAACACAAACCCCATTTCAACGGAATATTTACAACATCAATCAAAATTCACCAGATATTCCTGAACTCTTGTGTTTATTTTTTAAAACACTAATTTGTGGATTGTGTATCGATGAGGTGAAATAGGAGGTCTTTATCGTGCGCATCAGATGCAACTTTTTGTTGCTCAAAGGGACATTTAATTTAATCTTTCTTTGAATTGTATAACTATTTATAAGCGCATTTGTTGTTATATAGGGTTATTTTCATTAAAATAAATATATACATTTTGTCTGTATTTTTTTATTACATCAAATATATCTACATACATATACTGTATATATTTTTTCTAAGTAATAAGGTAACTATTGACTTCGATATAGCAAGACAGTCTTCAAGATCATTTAAATGGTATAATTTTAAATTAAATTTAAATGTTGACTGTTGCTGAAATAAGAAAATACGCGCGCCTAACCATTGCAAGGATAACGCACCACATTTTGGTTATACTTAAGTGTCGCTAGTGAGGGGAGAGCTACCAATAAAATAGCTGTCAGTTTATTTTGTATAGTCTACGAAGTACAATGAATAATTAAAAGCAAAAATTAGCCTTGCCACTTTCTGATAACTTTTTGTGATTTTTTTCCCCCCGTCATGGGTTGCTGTTAGATGTATAGCTACCAATAAAACAGCTGTCATTGGTAATTTCACTTAAAGGAGAACTCATAGGACATAGTTACACAAAAAGTACCTTTGGCGCATTTAAGTCATTTATCGGATATTTTGGAACCCCTTTGGGTACCAAAAGTTGACCGAAAGCTACCAATGCGGCCCGGCAGCTTTTCATGTTTTGATTATGGAGATAATAATCTATCGATTCCGACCATCCATTGCTTTGGTGCAAAACTTCCACTTTTTGGCCCTGGACTGCAGGTCTACATGTTTTTGAACTGTATTTAAAATAATATTTACTCTTTAATAATATTATAGTATGTGACGAGGCTAACAGATTATGTGAGTGATTCGTTTGCATAAAACACTTCAGAAACATTGTAATTATCATAGAATATATTGAAGTATATGAAAAACATGTATTATTAAATATACTCTCACTGTCCAGAAACCTAATGTGCCAAATGCTTTATCGTTTATGATAAGTTTATTTTAAATGGTAATGTGTGTGCCAAATATGCATTTTTATTTGTGTTGGTTGATTGTATCCTTTATTGCAACGTGTCCTCCAAAATGTTTTCTAAACATAACGCCCCTGAAACGGTGAATGTGCGTCAATCGCACATATAGCTTGGCTCATTAGAAATGAATTGCAATAAACTAACCAACTAACTAACGCCCTTGACCGTTAGTTACTAGTTTCGCAATAATAAATACGAAGTCATGTCTTAAGCATTCACATGCAAGTAGGCATTTATTCTATTTCAGTGTTCTGTATTTCGAGAGAGGTACGTCCATGTATATGTATCGTTTAAAAATGTAATGTTATATTAATAAAAAATATAATAAGAAATATACTATGATCCGTTCACTGAGAATAATTAGTCGAAAAACGGCACTTCTTTGAAGCTGTATTATCAGCAATTGTGACTTAAAAGTAGATATACTAAATCGCGCCTTGGAGAGGATTCAAGCCGCGACAATGAAATATAGATAAGAATCATTAATTCACATAAAAATTGTATCTCGACGCAGCCACAACGACAACAAAAGAATACAAAAATTGAATCCAGTTTTCCAGAAACAAAAACATTAACTACGAGTTTATTGCTATTATTATGGAAGAAATAATTTACAATGGCCTTAGAAATAAATATTTAAACATGAGTTATGATTTTTTTTTCATGTTTCACTTTATTGTTATAGTTACCCTATATTGTATAATAATGCTTTAAATAAACTTTCTATATACAAAGATCATTCACAGTTATCGTTAAATTTTAGTCTAAGAGTTAACCGGCATAAATATGAATATTTTTATTTAACTATAACCTTTGGGTGAACAAAGTTCGCTCTTCAAGCTACGTCATCAATGGAGTATTATTCAACTGTACAGCTTTTGTCCTTAACAATATTTTTCAACAAACCTTTATAGACCCTGTTCTTTGATACATATATTCCATACCCTGGATGTTAATTTTAATCCAATTATCTGGTAATGCTAGATGCAGAAACCCTTCACAATTACTATATAATTTATTCCTAGTATATAGATTATTTGATGCCCGCTTCCACTCCTTTCCTGACTGTTTCTTTTTTTTGCAGTTTTCTTAATTTTTCATTTATCCAAGGGTTCCAACCATAAACATAGACTGCGCATCGACCATCCCATCAATGTATTAATAGCGTGACAGATGTGTGTGTCACATTCGTTTTTCAAGCTGTTTTATCTTCAATAGTGGAGAATTGTATACTACAAAAATATTAAACATCATTTCATTCCCGTTGATCTACTCATAAATGTTTTTTTTCAATCGTTACCAATGCAAAAAATATCATATATTTTCGTAATTTCAAAAGATTTTCTTTTCCAGGACTTGAATAATGACCGCAATCTATTTTAATTGGTTAGTTTTCAATCCCATTTTGTTTCAAGGAATATGATTGGCTGATCACAAGTTCACATAAATGAATAACCAACAATGTATTATGTATTTCGTACAAATGGAATTATATCTTAGTCATCCTTGCATTTTTTTCAGATTGGGGAGGAAAGATCTATCTATTAGAATTGAAGGTTTAGATTATTTTATTAACTTAAACAGTGATATGTGTTCTTGCTGTAATTTGTGTTACAGTTAAAGCTGAGTTTTTTCTATACTCAAGGGTAGTGTATGGTAGCCTACATTATTATATTTACTGTATGTGTAGTGTCAAGGTCAACAGCTAAATATATAATACCTGTCAATTCATTCCCATTAATGTTTTTGTATAACCGTAACATAATTATGTACGGTCATACTTCTGGTATGTTACCCTACTGTATCAAATGCAAGCATTGGCCATGTATACAATAATGGGTTATTGTTAACACGTTAACTATTTATTGTAACACCGGTGATATATACGTATAATGGCTTACTCGACCTTATGTAACATTAGTGATACAAAACAAGTTAATTTATGTTTTGATACATTTATACAGGCAAATATTTGCTATAAGCCAACTTGTTTTGTATCACTGATGTTACATAAGACTGAATAAGCCATTGTACTTATGTATCACCTGTGTTACAAGAAACGGTTAAAGTGTTAATGTTAGTTCCCGAACCAATTTAGACAATCATGCCTAGAAGGGTTAATTTATTAGAAAACATTGACATCCAACGAAAACAAAGAATAAAAGAATAAAGAAATCACAAAAAATATTATTTGATTAAACTTTTTCTTTCATATTTTGCAAAAACAATTAAATATAAATTGTCTGTAAATGAATAAAAATATTTTCTTAAAATTTCGATTTGATAAAAACTTTGTTCAATTTAGAATTTTTATTGAATTCAATACTATTAATGTATATGATTTTGTTTCAGATATTACCATTAAATGTATTGTTTAACATTTGTATGATTCAGTAATTTTGAACGAGTTTACCTAAGGTTTTTGATTTGCCCTAACCAATGTTTCACCATTCAAGTACGTTATTTTTCAGCACAGAACAATGTGTCTTCAGTGCATGTCTAGCATTACAGAAAAAAAAATACCAGGCTATCACATTAAATAGAGATGTATATTTGTATCTAATATTAACTTGAACAATATTTTTCATTATTAACGGATATTCATTTTGCAAAGTTCATGTTAAATTAAAATATAAATTGAGAACATATAAATACAGGTCAGGAAAATTACTCTAGACAAAACATAAAAAGTTTTTATTATTCATCATTTTTTGGCCAAAAGTTTATATAGTGTGTAAAATAAATAATTGATATTTAATTACACTTATTTACATTTTTGAATTACCCAACATTTGACTTAAAATATATCAATATTTGATAAAAAAAAAACTTATTTTGTAAACTTGTTCTTGATCACATAAAGACAACACAACTGTCTGCACTTTTGGTTGAACAACTAGTTGATATATCGTTTTTTTTTTTTTTATTATAGAATATTATACAGCACATTAGCTACAATGGCAAAGAGCGCTGTCGCCAACAGCATCT
>JARUHE010341946.1:0-10425 GCA_031471125.1 Archaeomysis grebnitzkii | reverse complement strand
TTGAAGTTAATGTTAACTTGTATCGTTGAAGTTAATGTTAACTTGTATCGTTGAAGTTAATGTTAACTTGTATCGTTGAAGTTAATGTTAACTTGTATCGTTAATGTTACTGTTAAATTATATCGTTAATGCTAATTTGTAACATTAATGTTAACTTGTATCGTTGATGATATTATTATGTGCAGTAATAATAATTGTATTATCAATTTCGTAAGATCATTCATTTTTAGTAGTTTAACAAAATTAAAATTGATTTTTTATTGTTAAACACAATTAAATTAATTAATGAAATAATGTTGACCATCTTTATGACAATAAAATAAGAAAATACAAATAAAATAAGAATATAAAAAGATAAGACGATATAAATATAATAAAAACATACAAACATTTGAGCAAAACCTAAATCTGGCTTATGCAAAGGTTTTGCTGAAAGATTGAAAAAGTAATAATTTTATATAAGATTTTAATATGACTCGAGAATTAGTATTTTAAAGTTTCATAAGGTTATAATATGTTTGAATTTTGAAAATGTTTTAAAACTATTTGAAACAACTTTATGGAAGTATATTTCAAAGAACCAAATCAAAATGAATCAGGTTAGAAGAATTTAAAATATCAGTTGTCTGTATTTCAATTAAATTAATTAATTTATTATTTGTTTATTTTATTGATTAATTAAAGTAAAGCGGATGTTAGCACCTGAAATCCTTAAAATGTTTACATCTTACCATCTTTAAAATAATTGCAGTTTCTTACTATCTTTAAAATGATTGGACTTTCTTACCATCTTTAAAATGATTACAATATTACTCAAAAGGTTTAAATAAAAAATCATTTGTAAATAGTTTATAAACAAAGTATACAAACTTATATAAAATGATCTAAATCAACTAAATCATAAAATATGAAACCTACAAATTGTATATGATTCATTAAATAATAAATTTATTGTTAACTTTTATATTTTATGTTTGATTATTAAGCATTACAGTACTAAGAAACTTCTAAAAATTTGCTACACTAATTCAAGATAGAGAATTTGGTATACAAAAATGTTATGATTAAAATATATTTGGCAATTATTTTAATATAATAAATTTGAAAACAGTTTCAAACAAGTTTTATGAAAATTTAAAATGTATTTGAAAAAAATTATAAAAGATAAATTTATAATAAAAATAATGAGAACAAAATAATGACTGTTTCGTTAACACAAACGACCATTACATAAAAAAATATTTATACATAATATAAAAATATTTTTGTAGGCAACTAATTACTAAAAAAGAGATTAGGTCTAAAATGATTAGAAATCTCCCCCAACATACATAAATAATGGCACCCGTGATCGGTTCGTGTGCCAGTCTATGGCACAATGTGGGAGTCTGTGGCACCCATTGGCACTCTTTCATAAGCAATCAACAGAAAAATGTTTTTCTAGACTCGTGATGTGAGAGAGAAACTGTGGAAGGAATTCATTAATTTAAACTTCTAGTCATAGACATCATTTTTATCGTGTGTAAATATTTTGGAGTTGTGTTACACTTTGTTGAAGCGTTTGGATGCGTTCATTAATTAATATAGTGTTGTCAGGTTTTATTTGTGGTCGCATCATTCAACAATGTTACAAAGAAACACTGATTAAGTCATTAAATTTTACAAATTTTAATTTTCTTTTATCAAATAATTTTATTTTTCTAGGTAGAGAAGTCATAACTTTTGTAACATATCTCCAATAACTTAATAAAATAGATAAAAATGGGTATATCTACATTTGAAGTTCTATGAAACTATGAAATTTTATAAGATATGAGAATATATGTAGATATTTTTTTGTTTCAAACACAGTATAAATTATTTATTTATCAAATGAATTATTTATACTTGTTCTAACATTTACATAACGGAGATAAATAATGAAGTCAGTTCACTATAATAACACATTTTTATTTATGTAGGCCTAGTTAGAAAAATGTCCTCATTCCATCCAGAAGTTTTAATTTATTTAAAATTTGTAAAAACTGAAGAGATAAATCACACAAGCCACTTGTTGCTCAAATACGAACAAGTGTCGTTAAAGAAATTTTCAATTACCTTTCGCCAAAAATTCCCACGAGACGTCGAAGAGACGACCTTTTTATCAGTGGCCCAACTCTGGGGAAAGATCCTCAATTATCGAGTCAATAAAAATATTTCAAATTTTATGTTAAACACAATTTTTTGGGAAGTATTTGTTGGGTTTTTGAAAGGTTATTTTTATTTCATAAAACAATTTTATAGAATAGTTATGTAGATTGTATTTATTTGGTGGATTTTTTACCTATTTTCGCATTAAATGTACAATATTTTTACACTTTTATCAAAAACTTAGCTAAAATTTACCAAACACCGATACAAAATAGCTTTATAAAAACAATAAATATATAGATTTTAGGTAACAATTAGTAATCAACGAACCGAACGGTTCAAACGTCTCGCAACCATTTTTTCAGTAACTTTAAAAAACATTTCTATCTCCACAATACCAAAATAAGAAAAACACTGTTAAAAAATTCTAAGCTAACTTAAGAAAAAATGTAGATAAAAATAATAGACTGAAATAAAAATAGCTGTTAGTATATTAAAACCAATAATCAAGCCTATATGAAATTACATTTTAATTGTGTAAATGAATATAATTATTCAAGTCATTGTCTAATGCCGACGACCACGACATCGGAATTGTTACGCCTATGCATGGTTGACAAAAAACAACCAGTGAGGATTGGAAAATAAAATAAAATTAATTATAGTTATTGATAAATTTTTTCGGGTACTGTTCAGAAATCATTTAACTAAAAATAATAATAAACTTTTGTTTACACTAAAAAAATAATAAATAATAAAATTAAAAAAAACAAAAAATTATGTTTACAATAACTGTGAACAAAGGTTGTTTTAACTAAACATAAAACTGGTTAGCTAATAACACTAAGTGATAAAACTAGAACCTCAATTAACTAAAACTCGATCAAAAAGATATTTTTTATTAATGAAACTACAATTAAAACCTAAGAGACAAAACTATAACCTTAACTAATTAAACTAGTTGGGTTTTAAGAGATGAATTTTAACATTATTAACTGAAAGCTAAGTAAAAGTAACTAAAACCTAAGAGACAATACTAGAATACTAACAAAGAATTACTGTAACTTAAATCTAAACAAAGCAAAATTTATCTAAGACCTAAAAGACAACACTGTAATTTTTAATAAAAATTAACTAGGACCTAAAAATTAAAACTTTTTAAAGCCGAAGGGACAACCCTAGAACCTTAATCAAGAATTGACTCAAATTTAAATAAAGTAACATTTAACTAAAACCTAAGAGGAAAAAATAGAACCTTAACTAAGAATTAACTGAATGAAAAATGTAGTAAAATTAACTGAAATCTATATGTAGTAAAATTTAACTAAAACTTGAATGTAGTTAAATTCAACTAAAACTTGAATGTAGTAAAATTTAACTAAAACTTGAATGTAGTTAAATTCAACTAAAACTTGAATGTCGTTAAATTTAACTAAAACTTGAATGTAGTAAAATTTAACTAAAACTAAAATGTAGTAAAATTCAACTAAAACTAAAGTGTAGTAAAATTTAACTAAAACCAAAGAGTCGAAACTAAAAAGGAAGAAGGGGCGTATCAGAGGCAGTCCTCCCTCGAGAGTCAAGATGTGGAATGCAATAATCAGGACGGATTAAGTTGCACTTGAGACTCCACTCAAGGCAATGAGTGAGCTTCCTCAACCCCCAGACACACCAAAAAACGTTAGCATCATTCTAAAGACTAAAAGATTGTTCGTTAGTTATATATGTTCATTCTGGTCAAGTCGAAAGGTATATAAAACAACAACAAGCAATCACCAACCACACCAGCATCAACATTTACCATCCACTAACAAAAACCACCAACAACAGCAACAAAAATCATCAACAACAACAACCAACAACAACAACAACAACCAACAACAACAACAACAACCAATAACAACAACAACCAATAACAACAACCAATAACAACAAACATCAGCAACAACAAACATCACCAACAACAACCACAAAAACAACCACAAAAACAACCACCAATCACCTAAGACCAATGAACCACCAGAAAAAAATTAATTCCACTATTCACAGTTGATGCGCATTTTTAAATATGAAATTTGCAGGCATTAATGTGAGAACAGTTTCATAAAAACTTTCCTTAATTTTTTTATAGTTTAAAGAGCGAACTCTGACCAGTTGAGGCAGCAATTCTGAAATTTTTCACATTTGTGCTCGCAATTATCTTTTAGTTTTACATTATAAAAACAAATTATTTATCCCACTCAAGAAGATTTATTTTGTTTCGAGATAGAATGAGATTTTTAGTTCATCATTACTGTCAAAGTTATTTTATTTAAGAGCATTTTTATTGCCCCAAAAAAATCTCACAATACAACAGATATTCTTTTTTCAAAGAAGTACGAAGCTGCTTAAATTTTTTTTGTATTGTTTACATAGAGATTGAAATAAACAAAATATTGTTGATGTTGTTTTTCAGTATTCATTAAACCCCACACAGATTTATTTACAAACTCATGTCTGTTAATATTAAACATTTTTAAGCACAAAATAATGTTATTAATAAAAATGACAAAACTGATGATTTTATTTTTCACAATATTAAATCTCGCAATTTATTTATAAACTCAAATTTCAGTTAATATTAAATGTTTTTAAACACAAATGAATGTAATTAATTAAAATGACAAGAACAATACCAGGAATTAACGATACTTTTTATGTATCAGCACAAGAGTGGAAGTTAAACAAGTATTGATTACAGTTGCTATGGTAACGAGCTTTCTCGCTAGGAACACGACGATCTTTTTATAAACAATTATTTTGTTGCAAAATTTATTCTAAAATAAATAAATCTTTTTTGCGAAAAAAAAGTTTAAGCCAAACAGTGTAGTTTTTTGAATCAATATGAAACATAAAAAACCTAGAAAATTTGCAAATTATATTTTTTTAGACTTTCAAAACTGACTTACAGTTGAAATAAAGTTCAGTTTTAATCATTCATGATTTGATAACTGTCTGTCAAGATTATGAAAGACAAAAAAAAATGGAAAGGGAAAATATAAAAGTATTAAATAAGAGAATGGACTACTTTGAAAAAATATCTTCCTTATCATAACACACAGACAACAAAATTTCCATTTTTTTATATATTAGAGATATCGAAAACTAAATTTAGTAAAAGTATATCAAAGCCAATGCCGTGTTATAATTATTGTAGAGACATATACATAAATCAACCAATAATAAATAAATAAACAATTATAGTAGAGACATGCAAATAAATGAAATGAAATCAAAAATACATTAATAAGATATTTCTTGGTCATAAAAGAAATTGCAGATATTTTTTATATAACCTAGTGTAATTAATAATTGGTTTCCTTACTATCGAGTATAAGTTTATATACTTTATAATTTTATATCAATAAATTGTAATGTTGTTATTTTAATGGTATATATATAATTATTTAAAATGAACTATTATATTTTTGCATGATTATAAAAATAAGATTTATTCAAAATTCATTCTATCTTTCATTGTATTTCATGAAAACACTTTTTTTTAGATAATAACAAACTATAATTATACTATATAAAGTAAAGTAAAAAATGGTCAACATAGAATTCAAAAACAAATTCAAACCAATAACTATGCTTTACAATGAAAAACATGTTTATATATCGATGTAAACACATCCTAGGAATGTATGTAAACATTTATTAAAAGTTTGTTTCGGTCACAAATAATTGTCATAATAGCCATATACATATCTGAGAATCTAATCAAATTTACAAAATCCAAAGTCGGTAAACAAATGAAAGAAAACAACAAAAAGAAAAATATCAAATTACAGAAAAAGGAAATGCGAAATTTTCTTTTGTTTAATACCAAAGAGGGAAATAGAGAGAAAGAGAAAGATAGAGATAGAGAGAGAGAGAGAGAAAGAGAGAAGACAGACACTGTGGTGCCTACCCATCTAGTCTCCCGCTGTTTCTGTTTTGTGATTTCCATACAGTGGAGAATCTTTGACCATTTTCCGGTTCTTTATATTCATTAAGTAAACAAAAAGATTTTCCAATGCCAAGCGATGCCAACATTTCAAAGTGACATTTCCATTAATGTGGCACTAATTGTAAAATTAATTATTCTTTTATTTCCAATGAACTTAACGACTAATGACTATTTTTGGAAAAGTTAATAGTTTTGGCATTGACGTTTGTTTTTATTAAAATCTGTTTCCTGGTTCATGCTAAAACTTTATTTTTTATTTGAGATAAAAACCTTTTTACGAATGTTTCACTGCTTTGCCCTGAACAATAGTTATGTCCTGAACAATTTTGAGCTCTTAACATTAATATGCCTTTAACAGCAGCTATGCCCTAAACAATTTTACGCCTTTAACATTAGTTATGCCTTGAACAGTAGCTATGCCCTGACCTACAGCTATCCCCATAGCAGTAACGGCTAAATATTTAAATGCGTCTTCAAGTATTATCTTCATTAACAAATATCTTTTGACATCTCTCAGTCTTTGTTCAAAACTTAAATTAATGAACACGGAAAACATTTCAAATGGGTCATAAATTATATAAAGGTTTACAACATTATTATTTAATCTTAATATTTAAAATTTTGTTTTGTTTTATTTCAAACTTTAATTTAAGTCTTAGGTTTTGCTTACTTCTACAAAAAAATATTTAAACTGTTTTATTTTTATTTTAAAATTATAAAATATTTTTATAAGCATTACATATTCTAATTTAAAATTTAACTTCAAATTTTAATTATAAAAACCACGTTAACGACATTTTAATTACTAAAATAATTATTTATTCTGATCATATGTTTTCAATTTTGAATTTCGTTGTTTTTGTTTCAGTCTAATGATTAAGACCAATTAAGAAATGGCCATTTGAAACCGACTTTATAGCGGTCATAGATTCAGTTTCAGTTCTTGAAACTGAATATAAAAATAATTTACTTTAAATATTATAAACTTTAACTTGAGCTTAAAAATAATTAAAAATAACTTCGTTTTATTTTAAGTTTTGTATGAATTTTGGCATAAAATATTTGTAAGTAATTTTTATTGTTGTAAGACAAGTTCTATAAATGAAATGGTATTACCTGATTTATTCATAACCTGCCACTCAATTTTAGAATAGTTTTTGTTTATTTAATTAGTTAATGTAGTATTTTTATTTTTTTAGCTTATTGATTGATCATTAAATATTTTTCAAAACTGTCCAAAAGACATGAATTATGTCTGTAGCATCATGCTGCTAGCGAATAATTACGACTGAGGCTATTATAAAAAAAAATAGCGAAATGTTATGATGCAACCGATATAACAAAACCCATAATAACTCTTAAATTTTTCAAACAAACTTAGAACCTATTTATTTGGGGGAAAAGTCTTATTATGAAGGTTACCCTAAAAATGATCATTAAATGTCTACAATTAACTGAACGTTAAATTGATAAAAGTTCAAAACCATTTCCACAAAATATTGTTGAATAGAAAGATTTAATAATCTTGAAAACATTTTGAAGAAAGCTAGAGTTGTGGTAAAAACAAAATAAATTATTTGTAGGGCACTCATACATACACATACATTTACACACATGTACATGATATTTACTAGATGAAGATGGTGAACGTTTACGTACATAAATGCATATCATATCCAGTATACTTCATGCATATTCATCATATTAGATGTACAAATACACATAATGTACTCTTATATGTAAACTTTACGTACGTGTACACACTTCCATGTACTATATATATTTATGTATCTTTTAAATGAAAAAAGAGTGGTTGGTAAACTTAGAATGACCTAATTATATCGAAGACCAAACTCAATATATTCGAATGAGAAGACTGGTTTTTCACAAATGCTAACACCAGTCAAATAAACACTTCATTTTCAAGCTCAACAAGTTATATATCAGATGTGGATCGAACACGCGACCCACCAACTACCAGATACAACCAACCGACCGCAATAAAAAAGTGTCACCTTGCCAAACATTTTCTAAAACATGGAAACAACGACGCCTGAAGGTTCAAAGGTTGAGAGGGTCACTTCATCACCAAATGACCAGCCAGAGCAAACAGGAGTGCATGTGAAGAACAAGTGCAAGACTCGGGTCAACGCAGAGGGCGATGGAACAAGTGGATGACCGAGGGTCAAAGGTCACAAAATTCACATAAATGAGGAAAATCGAACAAATTTTGAAATAATGTCCGCGATACATAATTAATTAAATCAACAATTTTATACAGTTTTTTGATTTTTTATTGTTAATTTTTTTTTGAAAAATTGCAGCTTTAGCTTAATTTCTACTTGAACTTCGATTCATCTCAATAATAATATTTTGTTCTTGTTATGATGTAAACGTTTATTTATTTATATACATACATATATATACAATTATACATACATATATACATATATATACTGTATACAAACACATATATACATACACACACCTATATATACATACATATACTGTATATACGATTGTGTATACAAATTTTTTTTATTTAGTTATATATACGTATATATTTATTTATATATATATAAACTTTATAAATAACAATAAATTTAAAACGGTTTCAAAAATTAGGAAAAACTCAATTTTTCTTTGTGAAAATAAGTACTTCTACCCTACACGTATTGGATTATTGGACAGTATGAAGACTACCTTAATACTATTAACATGTATACGAATCGTCTAAGACTAGACCTGTTAAGGCTTTTGGTACATACACAACACTGAATCATGGGTCCTCTAAATACAATAAGTAAAAGTGTAACTGTGGACTACAACTTGTTGCTCCATTTTTCCATCCACCACCTCATATTGACTAGCTGGTGCACTAAATTTGCACGAGTCAAAGTTTAGCCAAGGAAGACAAGGGTCAATAATAAGATCAAAATATCAGGTGTTCCAAACATCGAGTTTCCAACCGAAATGTAGTTAAAAATAAAATAAAAAGAAAAAAAATTTAAATCGAGTTATTTTTCAAGATTAATATTTTGGAAAAATTTATCAAAGGTTTTAATTTCTAGCAAACAATGAAGCAATATTTGTGAAGAATATTTACGACAAAACTCGACGAAGCAAAGGCCAGAAAGGTCAATTGAAGAGGGTGTCTCACACGTGTGTGGAGTTCGACTTCTGTCTCGATGTTCCCACGTCAATATTTTGGGTAATATTATTTCTGCAAATTATTTTTTCGGCTTCACCGTCTAAACTTATTTATACTTATTGCTTTTAGGATAAATGGCGCGTGGCTTTCAAGCCTCAATCATAAGACGTTCAAACAAAGATTTACTAAAATAATTTTTTTGAAAATGATTTTACTTTTTTCTTTGAACTGAATAGTTGTTATAGAATTATTTGTTGTACAAAAAATAATTTTTAGCCAACACCAAATAAAAAAGGTTGTCTAAAAAATGAGAAAACCTTATATATATACATATACATACACATATATACATATCCATACACATATATACATATACATACATATACATACACATATATACACACATATATACATACATATATACACACATATATACATACATGTAGACATACATATATACATACATATATACATACATATATATATATATACATATACATATAAATATATATATATAAATATATATATATACATATATATATATACATATACATATATATATATTGTATATATACATAATTATAAGCAAGCGACAGCTACTAAATACTTTAAAATACTTTAAAGATAGTTTATTTAAAATAAAGAATTCATAATAATATAGATGTTTCAACAATATAAGCAACTCTAACAATATAAAAATTACAATAATTTAAATAACTATAATAAAAATAACTTACAATATAAACAATCACAATAACAAAAATGATAATAATATAAATATAATTATAGTAATATATATACTTACAAGAATATAAAAATAGTTATAATAATATAATGCATTATACAGTATAACAAACCATTAAAATGACAAAAATAATTTTAATAAATGATAAATAATTATGAAAATACCAAAATAATTATAGTAATAAAAATAATGATAATAATCAAGTTAAATATATTTTGACACAGGGTTAAGAATTTGTTCCCAAGGATGTTGGAGGGACGTTGAAACAAGTGTTAAATTATACTTCAGCCTTTGAATAAACATCGTTACGAATGGTTCTAAATTTTGGGAGAAGGAAAGAAATGTGTGTGAGTGTATGTTTATATATACATATACAGAGATAGATATAGAGAGATAGATAGATATAGA
>JARUHE010341935.1:0-10425 GCA_031471125.1 Archaeomysis grebnitzkii | reverse complement strand
AAATAATAATTTTTTTGGCTAATTTATTCCACTCAATTTATTTAAGATACCATGCAGTATGTAAATTATAAATATGTGTTAAAAAATTTCTATTTCATCTTAAAATTTTCTTTAATTTTTTCATAACTTTATAATTTGAATTAAACAATACCGGAAGTAACTATCGCCCAGAAGCAAAAGTCCTTGATTATATACAATTATATTTAAAGTTATTTGGTTTGGTGGTGTATGTATATTAAACACAAGTACAAGCAAATGCTACGCATTAAAAGCTGTGTTTGTATGTTAAAAAAGTTTCTAAAATTGTTATATTTTTTAATACAATTCTATATATTATTATATTAACCCTTTTCTTTTATTTGTTTAAAATTATATAAATCTCTAAAACTTCAAAAAAGATTGATTAATCATTAATATCTATTATTTAAAAAATATAAATTTTATACAAAAAGATCCTTCAAGTATTCTACCTTAGAATCTCCTGTTCTTTTGTTTTAAATAAACTTTTCTCTAAACCTTCAAATAAAAACCTTGTTTAACCATAAATTTAAAGTTTTTAATAAAATGTGTTTTAATAAGTAAATATATATTTAATAAAAAAATCTGTAGTAATACCATGTTATATTCTTCATTTTTATTTAAACAAACATTTCTGTAAAATTAACATTTTTTATTATTTTGAAAAATGCAAAATTTAGTTGGGTCCACAAATACTCCACAGTCCCAACAACAACAATCAGAGGTCACGTATTGAAGCTGCGTTTTTCAAATACAGCTTAATAATAATAATAAAAATATTAATGTTACAAATAATAATATTAAAACTAGTTATATTACAAATAATTAGAAGTAATAATAATAATATTAAAAATAATAATTATAATAATAATAATAATAAGATTAAATAATTATATTAAAATTAGTAATATTAAAAACAATAAAATAAAAATAAAAATAATAATAATGATAAGATCAAATAATTATATTAAAATTAGTAATATTAAAAACAATAAAATTGAAAATAGAAATAATAGTAATTATAAGATTAAATAATTATATTAAAATTAGTAATGTTAAAAACAATAAAAGAAAAAAGAAAAACATTAATAATAATAATGTTGAGTTTGTTTGCTATAATGTTTTAGTTGAAGGGTACCCTTATGTATTGGGTGGTAGGATATTGCGTTGTGCTTTAGACACATTTGAAAATATTATTTTTCGAAATTAGTTTTTGTAAAATCAACAATTTCAATCAAAAAATGATTAATAATTAATACGAAAATAAAAGATAAAACTTTTCACAAATTAATTGGTTGATGTTCAATAGTATAATTGGATCAACCATAGCACAAGTGAGGTATTTGAACGAGGGTCACCTCACTTGTGCTATTGTCGACCCAGTTGTTGAAAATAAATGTGTTATAATTTTTGGAGGAGATTTGTCAAAATTAATTAAAAATCCGTAAATATTGGTTGGTTTAACAAAAGATTTTTTTTGAGAATCGTGTTTAAAACATCCGAAATGATGAATGTTTTTAATTTTAATTATCTGAGATGATTTATGCTTGCTTTATTATAGTCGTATTTCGACTGCAACTTTCTGTTTTATATAAATTTTTCTTGATTTAAATAATTTATTCTTGATTTAAGTAAATTTTTCTTGATTGGGATCAATTTTTCTTGATTTGAATCAACTTGTTTTTGATTTAAATCACATTGACGCAATGGTGTACGATTTTGAATTAAAACAAGTAAATTTTATTTGATTAAATAAAAAAATTGCAGCTGAGAATACGACTAATGTCTCTTCGTAACTCAAGAGAAAAGCATCGGTTTTTCACCATTGTTAAATGTTTTTTTTCTTTCAACTCCTTTCATAAGACGAAAACATTATCGCGGTGTGACATGTCCATTGTCTTTCTGCTCTGCTCTAAGCCATAATTATTGTTGGAGAAAGATATTTTTCAAATTTTTGTTTTTTTATTCAAACACAATGGTCGAATTTTTAAAGTTCACTAGTATGTTATTTTTTAGTAGGGTTTTAAATTGTTAAAAATAAAATGTTCCTAAAAATTGAGGACTAATACAAATGAACACTTTTTGATATTCTTCGTAATGTCGTTTAAGAATTAATCAATATTATTTTTTATCTGAAAAACATAGCAATTACACTGAAAACACTTGACCAACTTTTATGTCTAGGATAGTCAACATTAACATTATCAATTTGAATAACCTTAATTGTTAACAGTGCACACTTTTTGGTTGATTCAATCAAATTTTTGAAATCGTATCACATTGTACAATGTGATACGATTTTGATTGAATCACAAGAAAGTTGATTGAATCAACAGAAAATATGTGCTATTAACAAGGTTAGTCAAATTGACAATGTTAATTTTGACTATCTTTGAGATAAGAGTTAGTCAAGTGTTATCCGTATATACAGTTTAAATTATTTATAAGTTTTATAAAAAAATGTTCTTATTATTATGTTTTGTTAGGTTTTTGTATTTTAAGATAACCACCAAAAAATCAAATTATATATAAATTATGTATAATTTTATAAACATTATAAATATATATAAGCTTTATATGTGCATATTTTTTAGGTCAGCGGTATTCTTATTTTTATGGCAACATTACATTATGATGAAACTTGAAGAAATGAAAAAAAAACTAAACTTATAATAATTCTAATTAATAATAATAATAATAAATAAATGAAACTAAATAAGGACCATTAAATAGTTTTTTTCTGGAAATCATTTAACTAATTTGATTTACTTCTTTAAAAAGTAAATTCTCCTTCAAGGTATTAACAGACAAAATAATGTGAAAACGTTGGATACCTTTTTCATTGTTGTAAAAAATAAATAATTAAGAATTTTATTGTGTTTATAGAAATAATGGCTCAAGCATACAATACATCGAACGATGTTTTTCTATTATCACTTTTCTCAAACACAATCTCTTTTTTTTCATCGTCATTCAGTCGAATTACAATCCTTCTTTCTCTGGTTTATGTTTTATGCAATAAATGATAGTAAATAATATTAAGTAATTAAAAATAATAATACACAATGCTAGAAAATGATAGATAATACACGAAAATGATAGATAATAATATATAGCAATATATCTCAATAGAAAATAATATAAAGCAATAGAAAATAATATAAAACAATAGAAAATAATAGCTACCGATAGAAAAAAGAAATATAATAATACAGTAGACTGTATAATAATAGATAATACTAGAAAATGGTAGATAATTGTAAATAATAACAAGTAATACAAGTAATTAAAGATAGTAATAGAAAATTATAGATAATACAATAAAATGATGAATAATAATTGCTAATAATAGATTTTAAAATAAAATAATAGATACTAATAGATAAAAAGATATAGCTATATATAATAAGAGGTAAAAATAGATAATAATATATGTTGTAAGAACATTCTTCATATGTGATGGCATTGTAGTGGATTTCAACATTAGCTATAGTGTTGACACTAAGAGAACTTTATTCTCTCATAGGAGGTGAATGTATGGAATAGTCGAGGTTAATTATTTATTTGTTTATTTATTTGTTTATTTGTTTATTTATTTATTTATTTATTTATTTATTTACTTATTTATTTATTTATTTATTTATTTATTTATTTGTTTATTTGTTTGTTTTGTTTGTTTGTTTGTTTGTTTGTTTGTTTGGTTGGTTGGTTGGTTGGTTGGTTGGTTGGTTGATTGGTTGGTTGGTTGGTTGGTTTATTTATTTATGTATTTATTTATTTATTCATAGATGAATGTATGGAATAGTGAATGTTATCCATAAATTCGTCCAAAATTAGGTCTAAAATTTTCAATGTAAGATCCAACGTAAAAAAACAAATTATTCAATTCAGTTTCGTATAATTTTTTATCTTACGTAGTTAAAATATGTTATTCATTAATTCATCTGCATTAGCCAAGCTATTTATGAGGCGATGTACTATTATTATAAACATATCAAAAATATGAACGAAACATCACTCGCCTTAGTTCGTGGCTGATCCTTGTCTGTTAGCCATGATTTAGTGGCTATTATATGGCTCTCTTGGAAAATAGCAAAGAATTAGCCATTAAAATGCTACTAGGGTATGTATCGAATAAAAAACAATTTGCTACCAAAACAACTAATTTGGTATCCAGTCAAAAATAATTTGTTATCAAATAAAAATCAATTTGATACCAAAAAAAAAACATTGATGTTAAGTCAAAAACAATTTGGTATCAATTAAAATATAACTTGCTACCAGAAAATTAGCTTGGTATCAAACCAAAAATAATTGATTGTTAAATAAAATCTATTTTGATACCAAACAAAATAACTTGATATTAAGTCTAAAATAATTTGATATCAAATAAAACATAATTTGATACCAAACAAATTAATTTGATGTCAAATAAAATATAATTTTGTATCAAATCAAAAATAACTTTATAGCAAAATAATGAACTTGACATCAATCAAAAATATTGCGACAAATAAAAATATGATTTTGCAGAGGCAAGAGGAGGTAAAAGTAACACCCTGTCCCCGTCGATCTTCAATGCCAACTAAAGAGAAACAAATTATTTGCAATCATCATAAAATCATAATTCTTTTTCCATAAAACTTAGAAATATTTTTATTGTATTTTCTCGTGGATATAAAATAATGTTTCCAATTTTAAATAATGATCATAAAATTTCAGATCATTTTATCTAATAATGTTTCTCTTCTGTGGCTTTCTTTGCTTCTTATTTGTGTTTCTGTTATGTTTTATTGTCGAGTATACAAATTTAGTGTTTCGAACAATTATTTTTATTTGAAATATCTCAACAAGCGCTACACAACTAGTTGCATCATTACCTGTTAATTGCATGACCAAAATAAAAGTCGTATTTGCATCCAACTTTTTCTTTAGCTCTATCGTATTTTTTTGATCAGGCACAAACTGTTTTTGTGTTTGGATCCAAAGTAGTTGATCCATACAAAAACAAATGATCCAGGACAAGAACAATTGATCTATCTCAAGAAAACCTGAATCGAGATTACGTCTAACGTAAAGAATACATAGTTTATACTTGTCATGTCATACACTGGACTTAGACCAACGCCGACCTTAATACGACCATACTTTTGTTGATACGGGATTAACTTTCTTTTCGTTCGATCAATGTTAAAATAGTAGATCAGAGATGAAGATAAGTTAAGTCGATATCACGTTTATGGTTGGTATCTATGCTACCATTTGTGTTTCCAGTGTTTCTTGCAATATTCAAAATTGTATGGCAAGAAGCACGGATCCCTGTTGTATAGTTGGCGTTGTTTAGAATATAGTCTTAATGGTGTATTCGTAGTTACGAGAAATGAAGACCATTTAATAGAAATTAAAAACAAATTAGAAGAAAAATCCGTTTTAAATTTTACATATGAACTGTACCATAAGGGAAAATTACACTTCTTAGACATTTTAATTGAAGAAAATGAAACTAATTACGCAACTACTAAAGTTTAAAGGAAACCTACAGATGCTGGAACGCGTATAAATTTTAATGGACAGTGTCCTGAACAATATAAAGTTTCATCCATAAGATCGTATGTTTTAAGAGATAAAAAATATTGTAACGATGCAGATGACTTGATAAACAATTAAGAAACGTAAAACAAAATCTAGCAAACAATGGTTTTTCAAATGAAATAGTTGACAAACAAATATTAAAGTTTAGAGAAAAAATACAGTTAGAGAAGATTCAAGTAGTTTAAAATTGTACTATAAAAAGCAAATGCATGGGAATTACAAGAAAGATGAAGTCATATTAAAAACGCAGATACAACAAACCAGTGGCAACTAACAACACAATTAAGCTTATCATTTATTATAAAAACAAAAAACCTCGACAATGGTAATGCGTATTTATCCATACATAGATAGTGGTATTCAAAATTCAAAAAACAAATGTAATCTATACATATTGTTGTAAAGCAGAAGGTTGTGCACTTCTTAAGAACAACCACATTGGTAAGACGAGTACCACAATATCAAGGAGAATAACGATGCATTTACAAGAAGGCGCCATAAAAGATCATTTTATTATAAACCATCCTGCAATTGCTAAAGAAGGACGAAGGAAGATAATTGTAGATAAGACAACAATCCTATGCTAAACAATTAGCAATTACAGAAGCAATGTTTATAAAGGAACACCAACCTAATCTAAACATACAAAATATCCGATTAGGAGGCATTCTTAGGCTCTTCCCCTCATTAGTGTATTAATTTATAACATATATCTTTATTGTAGCAACATTAACTTCTGTACATTTATATCTGTTAACCATTGTATCAATATAACTCCCTTGTGAACATGCTAGATGACTCTATCGAAATTAGTTAAGGAAACAATTAACAATAAAAATGACGTTTGTCAACCTCATTATAAACTTGCCTATTAAGAAAACTTGAAAAAGCAAAAACAAATTAATAAATTGCAAATATTTCAATAGTATTTAATATGAATTTAATATGAATGTTCAATATCCTATAAAACGAAATGTATTTCTAAATATATATTTCTATAATCTGTACAATTGCCTATGATTGAGCATTCATAGATCAAATAATGACTTATAGGTTTATGTTGTTTGATTACTACAAGATTTGATTTTATGTGGATCGAATTTCACTTACACGTTATTGTAGTATAAATTCCAACATTCAAATGGAAATAGAAAATAAACGAATTAATTACATTTTATTTCATTTATTTATTTTATTTTTTCAATTATTCACACTTGCATTTTGCCAAGATCAAAGCTTAACCGATTTATAAAACAAAAATTACAAAAACATTCAATTTTTATCCGTCCTAAATAATTAGAAAAAATAGAATTATTAAACTTTGTGATTGGTCTAACTCAACAAACCTAACCTTAACGTAACACTAAAAAAACTAACTAAAAACACTAACTCAACCAAAATCAAGCTAGCCTTAACCTAACTCACTCGACAAACCAAAAAAAATGTTGCAAGTATAAATTTCCAAACAAAGACAAAATAAAACGTAAAAGGCAGAAAAAAACAAAACAAATAAACATCGACACTTTTGCCATTACAAATAATCTTTAAAAATAACTCCCACAATGAGATAAACATAGAAATAAGTTTTCTCGTTCCCACAACTTTCGAATACAAAAGAATGAATATGCAAAGCCATTTACTCCTACTACATAATGATGTTTTGTACATACGAACACACTCGCTGGTTAGGTTATGAGTGGAGGGGTGCAACACACCCTGCTTAAAGCAGATGGAGTTATACATTTGCTTACCACACCTCTCTATGTTTCGGGAATATTAATGTATTCAACTATTCATTTCATTAATTATTTATATATTCATTTATGTATTTTTTATATATAATGAATATAAAATTTAAATACCAAGTGAAATATATGAATTTATTATTAAATAATAATTAATACGAAAGGTAAAGCAATACTTTCTCTTTTTCTCATCAATGCTCATTTATTATATTTATAATTTCTTTCACTTTTTCTTTTCCTCTTTTTTTGTTTTAATTCTTAACCTCTTTTTCTCTCTTCTTCTGTTAATAACACGCAATCTCCTCACCTTATAAGCTTTATCTCTCTTTCTCGCAACCTCTCTTTTATTTACCTTAGTCAGATATGTTCACAGTTTTTCATTTTTGGAGTATAAAATGGAAAAATCTTTTCAATAAAACAAAAAAGTTAACTCGCATGCTTACAACTTTAACGAAGACTTTATGTTTTTCATTTTCACTAATTTTTTAACATTAAAACAATTAAAAATATATTAAAAAATTGTGCTTATAAATTCATTTGCTTGTATTACCTCTATAATTTTGTTTTTATTAGAATTATGAACATTTCATTATATTTAAATAAGATTATTCAACCAACTCAGGGAGCTATTAAATATAAAAGCAAGACATAATTTATTTTAGCTATGCTAAATATACAAAACATCTGAGAGTTAAGAGTTTATCTTTTTATCACTTCATGATAATAATAATCTAAACCAATAAAGAGTAAAGATCATACTTTTAAATTCATATAAAAAAATCAATTACATTTTTGCATTAATAACAGTGTTACTCCTGAACATTTACAACGGATTTTTATCTCGAGCTTCTCAAAAATAATGAAAAAATTGAAAGCTTAAACCGTTTAGTAGAAAACTGATAGAAAAGTCGATAGTTGATTTTTTGTTAAATTTATAGAAGTTAAAGTGTCCGTAACATTTAGGCATATAATAATAATTCAGACAATAATAATATTGTCAAGAAATTTTAATGAAGTTCATTAATAATAAATGGAAAGAACTGTTTACATAAAACTTTAGTTACTGATTATAAACACAACATACACACACACACACACACATGTGCGCGCACACAAACGCACATACACACGCGTGCACGCAAACAGACAGACACACAAAACATGACAACATACTGTATATCAAAACTTTCGAAATCATGGAACGAATTGATGATGTTTACATTGGTTTCAAAGTTAAAATCTGCTTTTTCTTCCTAACAAATTAAGATTTTAACCAGAGGTTCCAATGTGTTCTTAGCCTTCATACAATAATTATTTATTTATTCGACTTATTGCATTAAATACTAGAAAAAAAAATCGAGCATGTTCAATAACATTTGTTATGACTAATTGTTTTTCATTACTTTGTATCAAGATAGAGTTAAAAACTAAATATTGATTTTAGTTAACCCTGTAAATCTTTGTGAAAAGTTTATTTAGAATAAATTGTTGAGAATATATAGTTCTTAATTTAATTATAAGTAAATATTTTTGTGAAACAAAAACAAAAAAGTTGATTAAAAATATAAATAAAAGTCTATTATCAAAAAATTGTGAAATTTGTTCTTAGTGAAGGCTGCTCAAAATTTATAGCTCTTCTTTTCATGCTGATTAAACATTGTTTTAAAATCAATAATACAAAAGTTGTAAGCCATTTTTGAATTTGTGAAAGCCTAAAAAAACTATTATTTAAAAAATATGAAATCTTATAAAAAGACTTTTTAGTAAATGTTGTTTAGAATTAAAAGTTCTTCATTTCATGCTGAGTTGAAATCAAAAGTTTTGAACCATTTTTTAATTTTCGTCAACCTTGTGAAAACGTAAAAGGCTTTTATTTAAGAAATTATGAACTTTTGTAAAAAAAACTTTCATTAGTAAATGTTGTTTGGAATGAATAGTTCTTCATTTCATTCTCAGTAAACATTGTTTTAAAATCAAAAACCTATTTTGGACTGCCTTCCTTGTGAACCCTTCTTACAAAATCTATCATCTCAAAAAAGATAAATAAAAACTTTAACTGGATGAAAACAACAAAGACCGAAAAGCAAACCATATACAGTATATGTTTAACTATGTACAAATACACGATGCAAGATGGAAAGAGGAGTTTCTGCTTGTTGATTGTGTATCATCTTGCCAATTACTAAAGACCAAAATCTACAAAGGTACAATTTACTAATTGGTTATTACTAAACTTGTTTATGTTTATCCTTCACAGAAAACATACAATTATTATTTTCACATGTTTAGTGTTGCTTATTCAAAACAATTTATTTTATTTGGAATTTCTAGAATTTTCTATATTCTATAATTAACGATATTTCTGTAAATATTCTTAGAAATTAAAGTTCGGCTAGGAAAAATTATTAGAAATTATGATTGTTGGTGGAACTTCACAACAGCTACTATTTTTTACAACATTGACGTATTAAAACACTTTTTTTACTTTAATAATTTTTACAATTTTTTTCAGGAGCTTTTGTATAGGTCCTCTTATTTTTATATTTACACTCTGCACATACGAGAAGGTTGAGTTAGGTAAGGTTATGTGAGGTTTTGTAGTTGTAGAACTTTCAAAAGAAAGTTCATTGGTTTAATACGCCATTGTTGTATGAAAGAGTAGCTGTCGTGAAGTTTTACCTGATTGTTTTATATTAAAATTATTGCACGAAAGCTTGTAAATGTTACGGCGATTTTCTTAAGAAAATACGATTCTCACTTTCATCAGAAAATGTAGGAAGTAACTTTATTATTTGTAAGAAATTAAAGTTGAAGTCAGCCATTGCAATCGAACAGGTTAAACAATTAAATTTATCAGTGTTCACCAAATTAGATGACAGGATTGTGGCTGACAATCTCAGTTGTGGGATGCTGGTCCAGACCAGTCGCTGTGCCACATCAGTTACACTGAAGACACTTGACTAGTTTTGATGTGATACGATTTTGATCGAATCACAAGAAAGTTGATTGAATCAACAAGAAAATTGATTGAATCAACAAGAAAGTTGATTGAATCAACAAGAAAGTTGAT
>JARUHE010341924.1:0-10428 GCA_031471125.1 Archaeomysis grebnitzkii | reverse complement strand
ATATATAGATTTTTTATTTTTTATATATATATATATATATATATATATATATATATACATATATATATATATATATATTTATTTATATATATATATATATATATATATGTATATATATTTATTTATATATATATATACAGTATATATATATATATATATGTATATATATTTATATATACTTATAAATATATCATTTGAGTATTATGTTTTTACGTTTTTACGAATACAATAACAGTAGGTTTTGAACTGTTTTGACTCTACTATACTATATTTCATAACAACGGTTTGTTTTGACTACAAGCTTGTTGTATAAGTACAAAACTGGTTGAATGTGTTTAAGTTTCTTGATTTAATTATGTTTTGTCTAATTATTTAATAATATTACATTAAACGTTATTATAAACTGTTCAGCAAACTGTCTGTTAAAGAGAAACACCGTTTGCTATTTAGTACTTTGTTAAAAGACAACAAGCGTAAAATTGATGGGTTAGTCGTTGGGTTGTCCCAGTCAGGTACCCATATGCAGTCGTATTACACCCTAAAAATGAGGAACGCTTCATAATTTTTCGGGAATGATTATTTTAAACAGATAAGAAGTAAATAAACCAGCTTTAAACAAGAGAACGAATGCCGCCTTATCATTTGTTTTGTGGAACTGTGTACATTTTGTTTAATTATTTATAGTTTGGGTATTAATAAAAATTGAACCTAAGTTATACAGTCTCTTTATATAACATTTTGTTCTTTAACTAATAAACAAAACAAGAATATAATTACGAATGTTTACCTTTGGTTGCTTCATTGCAATTGTCATATAAACAAGCACCTACGCAGGCTATAATGCAGAGCCTATTCATAATGCTATTCTATGCATATTCATATACAGCGTATTTTTGACTAACTATTTGCTATACGTTTATCAAAGACTCACAAGATGGTATTTAAGTAACTTATTACCATACACCAAGTTACATACTTAATACAATTATTCATCATGCACCATTTGTTTTACCAAACATATGCATATATACCATGTATTAATACCACACGTATGCATATACCATACATTAATACCACATGTATGGACATATCATGCATTTATACAACATGTATGCATATACCATACATTAATACTAGACGTATGAATATACCATGCATTAATACCACACGTATGCATATACCATACATTAATACCAGATTTATGAACATATCATACATTTATACCACACATATGCATATACTATACAGTAATACCATACGTATGCATATACAATATATTAATACCGCACGTATGCACAGACCATACATTAATACCCCATGTATGCATATACCATATATTAATACGACACGTATGCATATACCATACATTAATACCACACCTTTGCATATACTATACTCTAATACCACACGTATACTTATACCATACATTAATACCACACGTAAGTATATACCATACATTAATACCATCCGTTTGCATATACTATACACTAATACCACACATATGCTTATTCCATACATTAGTACCACACGTATGCTTATACCATACATTAATACCACACGTATGCAAATACCATACATTAATACCACACGTATGCTTATACCATACATTAAAACCACATATATGCATATACCATACTTTAATACGACATGTATGCTTATACCTTACAACAATACCACACTTATTCTTATACCATACATTAATACCACAGGTATGCATATGCCATACATTAATATCACATGTATGCTTATACCATACATTAATACCACACGTATGCATATACCATACATTAATACCAAATATATGCATATACCATACATTAAGATCACACGTAAGCACCTATCATAAATTAAAACCACTCGTATGCATATACCATACATTAATACCACACGTATGTTTATACCATACATTTGAAACCACACATATGCATGTACCATACTTTAATACTTCATGTATGCTTACATCATACAACACTACCATACATTAATACCACAGGTATGCATATACCATACATTAATATCACACGTATGCTTATACCATACATTAATATCACACGTATGCATATACCATACATTAATACCACACGTATGCTTATACCATACATTAAAACCATACATACTTTAATACTTAATGTATGCTTACATCATACAACACTACCACACGTATTCTTATACCATACATTAATACCACAGGTATGCATATACCATACATTAATACCACATGTATGCTTGTGCCATACATTAAAACCACACATATGCATATACCATACATTAATACGACACGTATGTTTATGCCATACATTAAAACCACACATATGCATATACCATACTTTAATACGTTATGTATGCTTATACCATACAACAATACCACACTTAATCTTATACCATACATTAATACCACAGGTATGCATATACCATACGTTAATATCACACGTATACTTACACCATACATTAAAACCACACATATGCATATACTATACTTTGATACGACATGTATGCTTATACCATACGACAATACCACACTTATTCTTATACCATACATTAATACCACACGTATGCATATACCATACTTTAATACGACATGTATGCTTATACCATACAACAATACCACACGTATGCATATACCATACATTAATACCACACATATGCATAGACAATACATTAATACCACACGTTTGCATACATATTATATATTTATACACCACCAACACTACATCAAACACACTTTCAACCCAAATGTAGTGACATATAATCTTCAAAGCTGCGTATTTAAACACCTTTTAATTATGCAACATATGAATGAAACCTGTGGTCATGCAGTGTCTATATTGTATTAATAAATGGCGCATTCATATGCGATGTTTAGGTTCATTTTATAATGAAACACTGCAGTTTAAAAACATTGCATAAATACACTGTGTATTTAATTGTTTATTTTATATAATATATCATGTATAATATAATACATCGTGTATTATGTAATACATCATATATTATATAATACATCATGTATTATATAATAAATCGTGTACTATATAATACATGATGTATTATATAATATTATATAATACACGATGTATTATATAATACATCGTGTATTAATACACCGTCTATCCAAACAAACGTATTTGTAAATTGGCAACGCGAACACCAAGGACAGATGTTTAATCAGATTCGTTTCATTTATTTGTCTCTAATAAATGATTAAAGATTAAACTTCCTCAGATTGACGTTCATGTTCATTTGCGACCAAACCCATTCCAGTTAATTTAAACCTTCATTCCAACATCGAATTCACTACATTACTACGTTTAATATTTTACTACATTACTACGTTTAATTCACTACATTACTATGTTTAATATTTTACTACATGTATTTTTTTCTATTCATTCTTACTTATTTACTACATTACTACGTTTAATATTTTACTCCATTTATTATTTTTTATTCATTCTTACTTAATTACTACATTACTACGTTTAATATTTTATTACATTTATTATTTTTGTATTCATTCTTACTTAATTACTACATTACTACGTTTAATATTGTATTACATTTATTATTTTTCTATTAATTCTTACTTAATTACTACATTACTACGTTTAATATGTTACTACATTTATTATTTTTCTATTCATTTTTACTTAATTACTATATTACTACGTTTAATATTTTACTAAATTTACTATTTTTCTATTCATTTTTACTCAATTACTACATTACTACGTTTAATATTTTACTACAGTTGGTTTATCATTTATTATTTTTCTATTTACTCGTACTTAATTATTTTATAATCTGATATTTTATGTTCTTACACTTTAGCATATCTATTTATTTTTCATAACATTAGTACGTTTGTTTTATAATGTAGCATCATGTTTTGTTTCTTATGTATTTTTCTCATTGTCTGTTAGATTACTATGTATTTTCACATTATATTACATTAATTTATCTTTCAATATATTGTTAAGGTTGTTATATAACTGCTATTATGTTTGGCTTCATATTTTAATGTTGCGAATCATTTATTTTGCAATATATTACATTGTTATATTGACATTTTGCTATATTTTTATATTTTTGTAATCCAATATTATGCTGTATTTCATATTTTATTTACTGCTAATCATTTACTTTATAGTCTGCTACACTACAATGAACAATTTATTGAATGTATAAAGTTCATTTACTGACATAAGTCAACCAATGGTAGCTGTTCAATGAATTGCAAACATGCTGTAATGTTTTTTTAAACTTTTACCAGAATTCAAGTGAAACGAAATTGTTTTAGCAATAGAAAAGATCAAAAATAAAAGATACAGTTCAGATTGAATGAAAATAATTTTCAGAAAGTTTTATTAAAAAGAAAAGCAATGTTATAAGAAATCTAACTGGTTTGACAAACCTTAACAAATAGATTGATTTTGTATGCTTAAGCAAACCTGTAAGAACAAATTTTTTAACTCTTTTCAGTCAGTCACAAAAGAAAACAATCAGAAAAAATATATGAAACAGTTGTGAGCTGTAAAGCTAAAAAGCGCTATATCAATTTGAAGAATATTGTATTATTATTAACAGGTAAGAGGAGAGAGGGTATCAACATCCTTCATACACAGCAACCTATTATATATATTTAATATTTAATATTTAAATATATATATATTTAATATTTATTTATATATATTTAATATATATTTAATATCTAAATATTTATTGTAAATATAAACAGCAAAAAACAAACCAGATTAATTTATTTTATGATTCCAAACATTTTGAGATTTCGGAAATGAGCATATTTAATAAAATCAAAGATAGCGAAGTGATAACACATCTGACATTTTCCCACATTGGAATGTTTGGAATTTGTATTTATATACAATCTTTCCCATAAACTTGAACATGTTTTCGAATACATTGGTGAAATACCTGACACCTTCCGAACATCTTGTTTTATGCTCTATACACTTATCATGTGTATTATAAATCATACAGTTTATCAAGTGTGAATTCTACGGCTCATCCAGGATTATATTTAAATTGTATTTTTATTTTGTGGTTTAATCATTCAAGATAAAAAATGTTTTTCTTACGGAGTGAATTTTTTCGTTAATTACGTTACGTACCAATGCAATGATGTCAGCATCATCATCAACAACAAGTATTATCCTAAGATGTGATTAATAGAGACTGAAAAATAGAAATAAGTAGCAGATTAAAATTATCTCTAATTCGGAGGCGCTTATACTGTATGGATGAAACTTTTTTTCGTAGTGTCTTTGGCTTTTAGATTTGTGAATGTCATTCGTATACAAACGATGGGTTTGTCTGAGGAGGAGGTTAATCCAGTGGATCAACACAATAATCTAGCAACATGAATATTTATTGGAAATGTGTTCAAAAGTATGATGGAAACAAAAAGTTGGAAAGCTCAAATCTAAGATATGGTGTCATGCATAATTTATTTAGTTTATTTATTGTACCAGTACCAATATATTCTTACTCTGATGATGGTTTATGTGATAAGTTCTTGACATTGACAAAAAAATATATTTTAGTAAGCCGTAATGTAATTATGTACGATAATAATTCGTAAATCTGATGCACAGAGCGTCATAAATTGGCTTTTTTATGTGGCTTCACAAAAGCAGGGCTATCAAAAATGTTGTTTAAAATTCCCAAATCAGCCTCGATTGTTGTAATGTAATTGCAATACATTATTACATAAGTAGAACCTGAAGATATGGGTGTTTAACACTTTAACCGTTTCTGGTAACATTGGTGATACCTTATCATAATGGCTTACCCCATCTTATGTTGCATAAGTGATACAAATTAAAACATAATTAACTTACTCTGTATCACTGGTGCAACATAAGATGGGGTAAGCCATTAGGAAAATGTATCACCGGTGTTACCAAAAACAGTTAAAGTGTTAACTCTATTAATGATAACATGGTAACAATGATAAGCATTGGTTAAGGTACAAATTATTCCATTTAAAAACCCTTTCAGAACTTGTTAGCGTCAAATGAAAACATGAACAGTATTTCATAAGAGTGTTTCGTCCTTCAAATGCAGGTGACGTTCCCTCCTAACCAATAAATTATTGATGCATTTTGAAGTTGAAACAAATTTGTAACAATCAAGTTGGAATTGTTTTTGGAGGAAATAAATATTTGATAAAAGCTTTATAAGTTACATGATTTTTCACTTAATTCTAATCTTTCAACATTGTTTACAGTTACGTATACATATATGTAATCTTAAACATATATTGTATATGGCACAATACTCAATGTTACTTGGGTGTATACTATATGTGTAATATGTGTCTGTATGTGTGTGAGTGTGTGTGTTTGTGTGTTTATGTGTGTGTGTGTGTGTGTGTGTGTATGGGTGTGCCTCTGTGTGTGTGTGTGTATGGGTGTGCCTCTGTGTGTGTGTGTGTGTGTGCGTGTGCGTGTTTATAAGCGTGTGTGTGTACATGTGCGTGTGCATGTGCGTGTGCGTGGGCGTGGGCGTGGGCGTATGCGTGTGCGTGAGCGTGTGAGTGTGCGTGAGGGTGTGCATGTATATGTGTGTGTGTGTGCGTAAGCGTGTGCGTGTGCGTGAGCGTGTGTATGTGTGTGTGCATGTATGTGTGTGTGTGCTTGTGCGTGTGAGTGTGTGTAAGTATGTATTATAAACAAAACCAAAAACCTTTTTTACAACCGCATACAAAATTTCGACGAGGAACAAAAGTTGGGCCCATAAGTCAGAGCTCATCAATATAGTTGTCTGTTGAGATATGGACTGAGTTTGTCATAGGAGTATTCGGAGAAATTCCTCTTCCATTCCTACAGTCGCAGACAATTTATGTTATGAATAAAGTTGTTAAGGATTTCACAATCGTGACCTCCTTTGAGATAATGGCAAAGGCCTTTAATTACAACAAATTCCATATTTATCATTGTTAATATTGAAAAACAAAAATTTTGTTGTATAAAATAAAAAAAATGTTGTTACAAGTCTGTGTTATTTGTATATGTATATATATACAATTGTTTTGTTTATCATACTACCTAGCTTTTGAAAAGTTAAAAACTAATTTAACAAATTATGTTTTAAAAAATTATTTGATAGCTACTACTAAGTGATATTACAATTAAAGTATTCTTGTTTAATAATTCTTTTGACATTTTTTTACATTTCTTTGGATTAGTTAGAAATTGTGATGTTTTTTTCTATATTTAGTTTGGCTTTATTTTATATTTTTGTTCAGTACTCTACACTGTGTACAGTCAGTCGTCTGTTGCATTTACAATATTTGAAGTACTCGTTCATATTCAACTTTGTCAACTAAAATTGAATTCAAATAATAATTTAAAGTTCACCTCATGAGGTTGATCATCACCTTTCATCATTATCATCTACACTACCATCATTATCATCTCCATTAATTATAACACCATCATTACCATTATTTACAATGGTACCATTGCTTACATCATCACCATCATTATCATCATTTAAATCATCCCTATCATTTACATCACCATCATTATTATTTACATCGTCATCAATATTTACATCACCATCATTATCATTTATCACATCATCACCATCTTTGACATCACTACCATTATCATTATTTACATCATAATCATCATCATAACCATTATTTATATCATAACACATGTTGTTGTTTTCGACCCCCCTCCATTCGCGACATAGAGGATGAAGCCCTCACGTCCGCGGGTCCAGCCTCCCACCCCAGCAGGTCAAACCTTCGGGCTAGCAGCCCCGCCGCTCCCACCGGATCCGTGCAGAGGACCTCCAAGGCCATGTCCGTTCACACATGCAGGCATACAAACAGTTGTGTGGTATTATGGGTATGTTGTTGGCACAATGGGCAATTGGGTGATGGGTGTGAGTCTGGGGCTATTTTGTGTAGGTAATCGAGTAGATGTGGAGATTTCCAATGTTGCGGCGTACCCGTCGTGGAGATGTTGGAGCAGCGCTCCACAAATCGCAACAACCTTACCCTGCCCCCCTTCTGGGGGAGCCCAACACCGTGGAATTTTTTTCACAATAACACATTCACATCATCATCATCATGTACAATATTTACATCATTGTCATCATTTACATTATTTATTTCATCCCCATCATTTATATCACCATCATTACTATCATTTACATTATAACCATCATTTACATCACCATCATCATTATCATCATATCACCACCAACTTTTACATCACCATCATCACTACCATTTACATCATCACCGTCATTATCATCATTTACACTATAACCATCATTTACATCACCATCATCATTATCATCATATCACCACCATTTTGTACATCACCATCATCGCTATCATTTGCATCATCACTATCATTATCATCATTTACGTTATCACCATCATCATTAGCATCATATCACCACCAACCTTTATATCACCATCATCACTATCATTTACATCATCATCATCATCACCATCATTTACATCACCATCATCATTATCATGATATCACCACCAACCTTTACATCACCATCATCACTATCATTTACATCATCATCATCATCACCATCATTTACATCACCATCATCATTATCATCATATCACCACCATTCTTTACATCACCATCATCACTATAATTTACATTATCACCATCATTATCATCATTTACATCACCATCATCATTATCATCATATAACCACCATTCTTTACATCACCATCATCACTATAATTTACATTATCACCATCATTATCATCATTCACATCACCGTCATCATTACGCAATGTGTATGAAAATTAAAGTTTATTCAACAGTATAATCTGATACGACCTTGTAAATAAAATTGTGTAAACTTCACGACCTTTTACAACAATTGTTCTATTCATTTTATTTTTTATTGTTGTTATTATTATTATTAATAACATTAACATTAATAGTATTATTATTAACAACATTAATATTAACAATATCATTATTGTTATTATTATTAGTATTATTATTATCATTATTATTGTTATTATTTATATTTTTGTATTTTCTATTTGAATTATTGTTATATTTTATTTTTTCATCATTTAATAATGATAAAAGTAAAAATAAAAAAACAACAATAATTTATTATTATTTTCATTATTCTTGTTATCATTATTATTAACATTTGTGAAAAAGAACAATTTTATATTATATATTCTCGAAGAAACTAAACAATAGCTTTAAATACTTCAATAAAATAAACAAAAAGATCTTTCATTGTGAATCTCGAATCTTTCTTTGGATATTATTGCATAAAATTCAAATGTAGTAAAAGTTGAATAAGAGTACAAGATTTTTATTTTCTCTTTTATTTATAAAAGAAATAAAAAGATTATAAAACTGAGTTTTATGTTTCTTCATTGCCTAACACCACCACCACTACTACTACTTCTAATACTAATACTTTTTACTACTACTACTACTTGTACTAATACTACTACAACTATTTACTACCACTAGTACTACTATTACTTCTACTACTACTACTACTACTACTACTACTACTAGTACTACTACTACTACTAGTAGTACTGCTACTACTACTATTACTTCTACTACTACTATTACTTCTACTACTACTACTACAACTACTACTACTGCTACTAAACTAAAAACTTTTTTTCAAATTTTAGAATGACAATTGGAACGGTAATAACAAAAAAAAAACAATTAGCAAGATGACAAAGATTATGTCACTTAGAAACGGTAGAAAATCCGAGATACGGAACGCTGGTTGCAATTGCACAAAACTTTGAATTGCAAATTCGTGTTTCAGAATCGACGTTATTTAGGAGCGACGATCTCTCCGATTTCGCCTCCGAATTTAGGCGATGCAACCTAAACCGTCTTATGCATATGCAACGTTGCAACTCGATGCCTGGGACACTTTTCGTGTTTAGGGGTGGTGGTGGTGGTGGTGGGTGTGGTTGGGGTGATAGTTGGGGTTGTGGTGGTGGTAGTTGAGATGGTCGATTAGTGTTGATGGTGGTGGTGGTGGTGGTGGTCAAGTTAGTGGTAGTGGTGGTCAAGTTAGTGGTGGTGGTGGTATTAGTGGAGGTGGTTGAGGTGTTAGTGGTGGTGGTCGAGATAGCGTTGGTGTTGAGGTAGTGTAAGTAGTGATGTTGATGGTGGTGGTGTATGATTCATATTTTTTTGTTGGGATGATATATGTTGTTGTCGATGTTGTTGCTTTTTTAATTGATGCTTTGTAATATTTGATGTTAATAGTTTTATTGCTAATATCATTTTTGTTATCATTATTATTAATGTTATTATAATTAGAATTATGATTATTATTATTATTTATGTTATTATATTTAGTAATATGATTATTATTATTATTAATGTTATTATATTTAGTAATATGATTATTATTATTATT
>JARUHE010341913.1:0-10428 GCA_031471125.1 Archaeomysis grebnitzkii | reverse complement strand
AAAAATGCCACAAATTTAACAAAACCTCAATTTAAAAAACTGTTCGAACCTGTCACACTAAACTCATTTTTTATATTTCAAGGAAAACTGTGTAAACAGGTCGACGGCGTCGCAATGGGCAATTCATTGGGACCGTCCCTGGTAAATATTTTTCTTTGTCATTTTGAGAAAACTTTAAGCCCAAATATTATAAGTTGTACGTAGACGACATGTTTGGATTGTTTAATAATAGTGGCAAAGCTTCTTCTTTCTTAGATTACTTAAATAACAAGCACGTAAACATAAAATTTACAATGGAAATCCAAGAAAGAATGCGCTCCCGTTTTTAGATAGAAATATTTCAATTAAGAACAATAAATTTGAATCACCAGTCTTTCGAAAGTCAACATTTACAGGTCTAGGCTTAAATTATTTCAGTTTTACTCCATTCATTTACAAAATTAATAGTATTAAGACATTGATTGATCACAGTTACCACCTGTCGTCCACGTACTTAAGTTTTAATTCGGATGTGTTTTTTTAGAAAACTTTTCAAGGAAAATGACTATTTTACGTAACTTTTTGATAAGGTCGTTAACAACTCTTAAAATGAAACTAACTCTAACAAAAAGGTGAATTACGACGTACCAAAACATAAAATATATTTTTCCATGCCTTATTATTCCTATGTATCAGAAAAATAAAAACCGAAATAGGAAATTAAGTTGAAAGGCTTTTTCCCCCCAAAAAAACATTCTAGTTTTTAGACACAATTTTAAGATAAATTCCTTTTTTAAGCATAACGAACAATTACCGTTTCCCTTTGCTTGTCAATTGCTTACAAATATACTTGTGATGACTGCTCGTCATCCTATAACGGTCTTTCAGTTAGACAGTTCCGGTGCCGTCAAGGAAATCATATGAGAGTATCTTTAAGAACTGGTCTAACGCTGTCAACACCAAGTTGCTTAGAAAATACGAGAAGACAGCCTTTCAAATGACATATAAACAGAAAACTTTGAAATCCTGAGTAAGCAAAACTCTAGTCGAGCAGATTTAAGGATTTTCGAAGCTATACATGTATATCAATACGATGAAGCCAACAATAAATGAGGGTAAAATATCTGTACTGTTGTCCATGTCGGCACGCTAGTTGTAAGACAACTAGTGTGTCGGGGTGGGCAACCTGACAAGTCACCTCTTATTCATCAACCACGTTTCAATATTAGTTTTGTTCTTTACACTCTCTCATCTGAAATATATTTTTATTTTAACTTACATTCGTATTTTAGCCTTTATAATATATCTGTTTTTAATTTTAATAATTTTTTTTAATTTCCAATCAATACTTGTTAAACATGTTAGTTGTAATATCTCCTCAAAGAACACAATACATCATGCTTTATATTTTTAATAATAAATCATTCCTACATCTGTTGACACATTCTTCCTACTTGAGGATGTCTAATGGTACGATTACGTAAGAACCTATGAATACATTCTTCCTTCTTGAGGATATCTACTCGTTTGATTGAATTAGAACCTGTGGTTACATTTTTCCTTCTTGAAGATATCGCATCGACCGACTACGTTAGAACCTGTGAAAACATTCTTCCTTCTTGAGGATATCAACTCGTATGATTACGATAGAACATGTGAATACATTATTCCTTCTTGAGGATATCTAATGGTACGGTTACGTTAGAACCTATGAATAAATTCTTCCTTCTTGAGGATATCTAATCGTATATGATTACGTTAGAACCTGTGAATACATTCTTCCTTCTTGAGGATATCTAATGGTACGATTACGTTAGAACCTATGAATAAATTATTCCTTCTTGAGAATATATAATGGTACGATTACGTAGAATCTATGAATAAATTATTCCTCCTTGAGGATATATAATCGTATATGATTACGTTACAAGCAGTGAATACATTCTTCCTTCTTGAGGATACCAACTCGTATGATTACGTTAGAACCAGTGAATACATTCTTCCTACTTGAAGATACCAACTCGTATGATTACGTTAGAACCTATGCATACATTCTTCCTTCTTGAAGATATAAAATCATACGATTACTTTAGAACCTGTGAATACATTTTTCCATCTTGAGGATATCTAATCGTATATGATTACGTTAGAACCAGTGAATACATTCTTCTTGCTTGAGGATATCAACTTGTATGATTACGTTAGAACCAGTGAATACATTCTTCCTACTTGAAGATATAAAATCATACGATTACCTTAGAACCTGTGAATACAATTTTCCATCTTGAGGATATCTAATCGTTTATGATTACGTTAGAACCAGTGAATACATTCTTCTTACTTGAGGATATCAACTCGTATGATTACGTTAGAACCTGTGAATTCATTCTTTCTTCTTCAGGATATCTAACAACAAAACATCCTAGCTATGTAGAGTGAGGCTGATTACGAACACTTTTTTAAACCCTGGTGTTGGCAATCACAATCCTTATGAGAAAAAATTGAAAGATTTACTACAGTGAAATGTTATTGACACATTGGAAATACTAACGGCAAAAAAACACAGATTTACAGTAAATTAATTCAATTGTTAACGAAGTAAAAAATCTATATTTCAATTTTATTTAAATATTTTCACCTTCGCAACGCCTCAACAAAGCAAGGTCAAAATTCTATCAAATTGTTAGGCTGCAAATCGTTCGGGCAGCAAAATAGCTCAAGTTGAAGTCCAGACCGAAACTTTAATTTAATGGTGCTGCTGAGAGCAGGACACTTATGATTTTATAAATATGTCATGGAAAAGTGCAGCTTTAGTCTATTTTTGTGGAAAAAATACTGAAAAACCTCAAATTAGGCGTTTTATATCATTATATTGAAACATTTTATTGTTTATACATATTTTTCTAGTTATTTCTGTTCAAAGTCAAGGTTTTGTAGTTCAGTAATCTACATACAAAACCTTATAAGAATGATAATTCTAAACATCAAAAACGAAGTAAGAGAAGTAGAAGTGAAACCATCTGAGGTGCCGTGACATCACACGATTACAGTTCGCGCCATTGGTGGTTAGCATTGCTGCCACTCTAGCTGTTTTTTCAGCTAGATCTAGATGTTCTTGCTTAGCCTAGCTGAGAAATTTTGCCATCTAGATGTTTTTAAAGTAATTCAAACCAATTAAAAGTATAGGCGAGACCTAGGTGCTGATGCACAGAGTCATTCCTCTAAAAATTTCAAAAAATAAAATAAAAGTAGTTAAAAACAATGAAACACACATGATTGAAGGTTCCATTGTCATAGCGCAATATAGATTATTCTAGCTGATTTATTGTGAGATTCTATATTATTTTCTCTCACATAAAGTGGCAGCCCTGGTGGTTAGAGTCAGTAATGTGCTGCTCATTTTAGATAAAGCGTCGATCTTACTTGGAAGTTATTCAAAATGTACATTATTTTTAACTAACAATGAATTTTCGTTTAAAATCATTATGCAAAATTAGGTTTCCGCTTAAACGACCCAATTGTTATTTCCCCTTTAAATGAGCAAGAGTGGTATTTTTGCCAATATAATTTCTCTCACTAGTTGTCCAGTCGAATAAATACATTTATGATAAAAAAAAATTATTTTTTAACTATATGTCCAACTTAAACATATATGATGTATTTATTGCTGTGGGTTTTATTTAAGGGCAAAAATCTATGTACAAAGCATCTAGGTTTTCCCCCTTAAGCATGTTTTAGAAGTAAATAAATTAACTACTTCATATTAAATATTTTCAAGAAGCATAATTTTTTGTCACAATATATTGAAAGAATGTTTATGTTAGTTGTTATATTGATGTAACTTTCAACTAATTTACTTTTATAGAAATAAAAACAAAATAAGTAAAGAAGTTTTTGAATGACAAATTCACTCTGAGAGGGTTATTGGTTGGCCCGGTTGGGTATTCAGGTGTCAAAACGTATGCCTGCAGTGCGTGACCACACTCCATTAAAATTGACTTTATAAGATATGGTGGACATGGTGAGAGATATCAAATGGTGAACGATATACCAAAATCAATAACTTGTTAAGTTAATAATTGTTATTTGTTTTTGCAGCCAACATTTTTAGCAAAATATACTAATAACAATAAGTTGAAAAACAGTGCATCACAACTTAAACATAAGGTTTATAAATAACAATTTTTTTGGATATAAAAGGCCAATTTAATGTTCACAATAATCATTTAACAAAAAATAATTAATGTGCTAATACATAATATTATGATTTTGACATTTATCAAGTCTATAAGTGTATTTTTTACATGAACTTCCACTCATGAGATTAAGACTAGAATGTAACACTGCATACAAGCAACATTTAAGGCAGTATTAAATTTTCACTTCTAAAAAGAAGTTGCAGCGTGACAAATAGTGCAACCAAGACCTTGAAAAAAAAGTGTAACCTTGAATTTAGAAAATTTCAAGTTATGACCTAGGCCGCTCAACTTAGGTTTCGTGTCCTGATTGGAAAGTAGCACACAGTCCCAACTGTAGAAATCAATGATACTGAAAAAACAGGAACAACTTTCAATTTCTATAACAAAATCGATTTTAAATTTTATAAAAACTCTTCAAACAAAATTGAAAACATTCCCATAAAATAAACTAACGTGCATAAATTAGACAATTTCTGGTGAAAAGTCAAACGCCGCTAGTTTAAATAGGCCTAACGTTTATTCGGCATAAACAGTGGACTTTAAGCAATCCTATACTTTAATATATAGTACTCTTATTTCAGAGTTCTCGTATAAATAATCATATGCCGAATAACCTAAATTTTTAAAATAAGCATAGTAAAGAAAAATGCTGACAATTATCAAGTATCCAGTTCCAGTTCCAGTTCTAAAATAAAAAAACAATTTGAACATGATGGTCGAAGTTTAGAAGTAAAATCAATCACCTTTTTGCGTTTGTGCTATATGCTCAGATAATTAAGAAAATTACAATTTTTACCACTGGCTCAATTTGAATGGAAACTGCAAACATTGACTCGTCACTTGAAATAGCTTACAGGGGGACAAACTTACGCATTACCAACACATCACATCACATTTTAGAATAAACTGTAAACTTGAAATTACTCATTTTAAGTTATAGAAAATATTAAACTAATAGAAAGTGACCTTAAATGACGTTTTGATTAAAAATAAATTAAAAATTTCAACTTTTAAGAATAAAATTATTTTCATGTTAAATTTAGAAAATAAGCAAACATTTAGCCCCTCAGTTCTGGTGATAAAGAACGACTGCTTTCCATGAAAAAATTTATGTCAAATTTTGTTAGCCAAATAGTAACTAGTTTTTTATTCCACAGCAAAAACATGATTTGTTACGTTTTTCAAGCATATTAAAATACATTAATAAACAAAATAAATTAAATAAGAAATTTAATGCACAGTGGCAAAATAATTGTTAAATAAATACATTCATATAACTTATATTATACAACTAGTATATTTCATTTGTAGTATTTTTATTTTTGGTTGATCAAATTTTAAAATAGAATATTTTATATTTAGGTCAAGGGTAGTTACCCAAAGATAATAAGGAACCCCAAATATCAAGCGTTAGTAATTAAAATATGAAATCCTACAATTTTGTACAATCCTACAGCCTTTGGAATGTGGCTTCCAAAAGGCATTAATGACTTAATAAGGTATACTAAGGTATGCTAATGGTATACCATGGAAATGCTGAGCCACCTGCTCTGCAAACATTGAATTGTTGAAATGTATACAACTTCAATACAGTTCAATGCGATTGTGTATGATAATTTGAGGAGTGTGAAACAAGGAAAATCAATTGCAATAGAGTTACTATACTACCTGGCACTGTTTGCTTCTCAGCTATCTAATTCGACGTGTGTTGACCCGCCTCCAGCTAATAAAACTTTGTATTGTTTTAATCGGAATATTTCGCTTATGAAGACATTGACAAAACTGAAGCATCTGTACCCAAGATGAGAGGAGTTGAAGATTCATCTTTGAGATTACACGTTCCTCTTCCTTGAAGGGAAAGGGAATTGGTTTGATTGAGTACTATAACGTAGTCCACATATGTCGGTCTTATATATATAATATAATGATCATAACATAATCATTAATAAAGACGTACGCAAGCTAGTCTCTCCTTAACCCGTCTTCCCATCAACCAAGCAGGCAGCCACACAGACCCAACATTGCTCATCCAAGATAAATGACGAATGTGAAAATATAAATTTCAATAAACACAAAAGTGGTTTATTGTATAGCTTTATTGTATGACGAAAATAATTGAATTGTTAATACGAAACTGGCAATTTATTTCAAAAATAAATTTTTATATATTTTCAACAATTATTTTCTCTTTTATCCAACTTCCATTTTTTCAATCAGTCATTGATAAATTGTAATGAAAATCCTTCTATTTCAAAACTATAATAATTGGTCTTGTTATTGCAGGTTGCAATTCAAATCAAGAATAATTTTAAAGCTTTCAAATTACGCAATACATTTATATATTATTTTAATTACAGTAATAAATACATTTTTCTCATGACTTTTAAAAGTGTTAATAAACTCTCAATATAATAAAAAAATTTATGTGTAACATAAGATGAATTTTTTTTAAAACAAATTGGAAAACGACTAACTATATTTTTTAAAACGCTGCATAAAATATAAAACAAAAAATCATGTTTGAAAAAATTCACTTTATGGCCTATTGGAAAAAAATTGAACGTATTAATGCTTTATTGAGTCCCATAGTTAGAAGCACAAATTAAAGACGTATCGATGCTCAACTCAAGAATTTTCATTGGAGAACAATTGACCTTCCAGCTGCCAGACACCGCCACAAAAATGGTGCCAGATACTTTAATATAATACATTTATTTATGATTGATTGGTTTTTTCAATGTATTTTTCTTTTGTTCTTGTGAAGTATTTTTCCTTCATTAAATCATGTAATACTTATATTTCAAATATTAGTTTTAGTATAAATCTTATATATAATCACGTATAAACGTTTGATTTACAATATTGAATATATTTAATTACAAAATATCGTTTTATTTTTTTAATTTTAGGCTTACAAAAACAGACGATTTACATTGTCTTCTACGAGTTTTTTTTGAAAGACTGCTTAAGACTGTTTTTTGTGTCCAAGCTTATAACATTGAGTGGTGCATTTATACGTCTTCAAGCTATGGTAGAAGGCTCAATGATAAAACTTATCTTGGAGCTTGAGAAAAATGGCATCGTTGATCGTAATGTTCTAGTTTCGTTTCCTAAAAATCACCCTATATAATAATACACAGGTTGTATTGGTTGGTGGATTGGTATGTCTATCTGTCGGTTGGTTGGTTGCAAGAAAATTGTCACGCTTGAGTTTCGTTTGGTACCATAAATTCTATTCAACAGCAATAATTGTGATATTCCTTTCTTTTCAGTCAGGCCGTCATTGTTGACGGGTATACACTAATAAATTTAATATAGTTAAACAAAAACTATTATTTTCAATACTGTATATTAAATTATGTTTTATTTTTATTTTATCTTTGTTTTGTTATTTTTCAGCTACAGTATATAGTATATACTTTTTTATTTTTTTTTTAATATTTTGGTTTGAGTCATGCACCAATGGATTTAAATGAAGTTCATATGAATACATAAATAATCTATAGAGAAATCCTTTTTTATTGTTATTTTGTTATTTTGAGTTCTCTTTTTAATGAAATTTTTCACATAAAGTTACTGAATGGTCAATATGGATCGATCTACTGTAGATGGATCTGAATTTCAAAGTTGTTGCCAATAATGTTTTTTGAGACATTTTGTTTTCATACCGTCTAACTTATGCTAAAACTCATACTAGATCTAAAATAATCATCGTTTAAACTGTATTATTCTTCATTAAACAAAATCTGGCATTAGTCTGGTTTATTAGGGAAACTAAGTTTGTTCAAGCTTACTTTAAAAAATGGTAATAACCTTTAGTTTTCATAACTGATAACTTATACAGGGAATAGTAAAATTAGTTTGGATAATTGAATTATATTATAACTATTAGAGCAAATAAACAAATTAAGTTTCACCGACAAACTTGCGAAATGCCAAATTTTGTTCAGTACAAAACAATAAATGTGTAAACGTTGATTATTTTGAATATATTTCCATATAATTCACATCGTATGACCAGTTCTTGCAAAAAAAAAGTACGAGGAAATTCGTAAACGAATTAAGGCTGTGACCGAGTAAAAGTTATAAATACAACAAAATTACTATATATACAGTATATAAATTACAAAAAAAAATATTGTTTTCATAATTCTACTAAGTGGTAGCTAACCAAGATTTAAAACCTATTATTTCAATAAATATTAATTTTACAAAAAAGTAATTCAGGACAATATTGTTCAGAATCATATATAAAGCCATTTATGCTGAATAAAAATATTTGTAAAACAAAAATAAAAAAAAAATATAATTCATAATTCTACTAAATTGTAGTTAACCAAGATTTAAAAACATATTATTTCAATAAATGTTTATTTTTTCAAAAAAAATATTCCGGACAATATTGTTAAAGATAAAGACATTCTTAAGTAAACATACATGTAAAACAAAAATTAAAAAAAACATGTTTCTTTCATTATTCTAGTAAGTTGTGGTTAACCAAGATTTAAAAAAAAAAAAAATTATAAATATTTTTCATAATTCTACTAACCAAGATTTAAAAACAAAAATGTTGTGATCAAATCTGCATCCGCATCCGCCCCAACAATCAACAGTGTCACAGTGTAAAAAACAAGAAATGTATAAACGTTGATTATTTTGAATGTATTTCCAGATAATTCACATCGTATGATAAACTCTTGCAAAGAATAAACTGCATGACAACAAAATATCTCATAAATTTAGATGCATTCAGACGTTTCTAGTTTATAGCTTTTTAAACCAAGTTACTAACCTATAATTGTTTATTATGAGGACCTTCCTGATTTCTATCTTTCAAAACCAAGTTACGAACCTATAATTGTTTGTTATGAGGCCGTTCTTAGTTTCTAACTTTGAAAACTAAGTTACTAACCCATAATTGTTTATTATGAGGATGTTCCTAGTTTCTAGGTTTTAAAACAAAGTTACTAACCAATCATTGTTTATTATGAGGACGTTCCTAGTTTCTAACTTTTAAAACGAAGTTGCTAACCCATAATTGTTTATTATGAGGACCTTCCTGCTTTCTAACTTTCAAAACCAAGTTACGAACCTATAATTGTTTGTTATGAGGACGTTCCTAGTTTCTAGGTTTTAAAACGAAGTTACTAACCCATAATTGTTTATTATAAGGACGTTCCTAGTTTCTAACTTTTAAAACGAAGTTACTAACCCATAATTGTTTATTATGAGGATGTTCCTAGTTTCTAGGTTTTAAAACGAAGTTACTAACCCATAATTGTTTATTATGAGGACGTTCCTAGTTTCTAACTTTTAAAACGAAGTTACTAACCCATAATTGTTTATTATGAGGATGTTCCTAGTCTCTAGGTTTTAAAAACACGTTTGCTATTTTGCATTAAATTTAACTCCCCCAACCGTGACTAACTTTTTTTAAAGTGTTATTCGTTCACAGATTTAAATAATTTACAAGTTGTTCGCACTTGTTCGTTAGTTAAGAAAAATCTGGAGTTTAGATACTTTATATATATTTATATTTAATAATAATAAATACAAAGAACTAAGCGTATAGATAAAAAATATCTCCACTTTGGAAATGCCGTCTCTTGTCTGTCAGTGAAGTTAAGGGATAGATAGCCTATAGCTCTCGGATGTTTGAGTGTTTTGAACCACTAAATACTGTAACATATTTTGCATCTAGATTCTAGACACTAGCCCGTTGAGAGTAAATAAAAAAATGAAATTCGTAAGAAAAAGAAAGAGAGGCTGAAAAGTTGGAAGTGATAAAATGAAAAGACAATAGAAGTTTCAAACTGTCGTAAATTGCAGCTGAAGGAGTGAACAATTAACTCCACAGGTTGGAAATTATGGCCAAAGTTACGGCATGAAAGCCTAGATAGAACATAAATGTGCCAAAAAGGTCACACCATAAATATTTCAAGCACTGCAATTAATATGAAAATTATAATACTGGTTAATGTCTGTTTGGATTATATAATCAAATTCAAATCTGTATAATTTACTTGGCAAATTATTTGTTTTATTTATATTTATCAATTCAAACAAATAATTATTTCAATCGATTCAAAACTATTTTTTTGATTGTTTATCAATTTAAACAAATAATTATTTTTTAGGTTTTTAGGTTTTATTTGTTCTTCATACATATTTATATTTAGAGTCCCTTATGCAAGACTTAATATAATGAAGGAAAGTGCGCTATATAATTTAATTATTCTGGCAAATTCGG
>JARUHE010341902.1:0-10429 GCA_031471125.1 Archaeomysis grebnitzkii | reverse complement strand
ATGTTTATATATATATGAGTATATTTAGATGATATTTTATTATTTATACAAACATCGTTAAAAGTGATGGAGGACCATAATTTTTCTTTTTAATTTAAACGTTTTTCGAGGAATCGAACAGATTTCACAAGATATGGGAGAATCATATAAAAATTTACTTTTTCAATTGTTTTTACATTTTCAATTATATTTTCATTCATGGTGACATGTTTCAAATAATTACATTATTAGTTCGCAAACCGATGTATTTTCTTTTTTGGTACAAAACAGTAAAAATTGATCATCAAAATATTTAAAAGTAAAGGCTTTGTACTTTTGTACTTTAGTTATTAAAATCTGAAAAAAGAAGATAAAAACATAGAATTTTGGTTAGCATACAATTCTAGTTATTTGCCAATTATATATATATATATATATATATAAAGATATACCTCTTTCGCAAACACACACAGGTCTATGGCAATAAATCATTTTTTAGGCAACTCTGAACAATTTAAGCTGCAAGGAAAATTAAAACTTTTTATTCTTTGCGTGTGTTTCACGAATCAGGTGTTCATGATATTGATGCTGGACGATTATTTTAGATTAAATATTTTTTTTAAATAAAATTGTGTTTCCCTCCAATTTTCAATGAGAAACACCTGCACACTCCAACTGAGATTTCATTTGAACCAAGTTATTATTTATTTACTTTTCGATTGCATTTCAAAGAATACAGAATTAAATCAAAGAAAACAATAATGCCATATTTGCTCTATTACAGCCTAATATATTCAGTTCATTTTGTGGGAAAATTAAGAAAAAATTTAAATAACCTTCCCCATGTACAAAAATTAATGTACAGTTACATTTAGTATATGCAGCTTCCGTAGATACAGTATATGTATGATCACATAATTGTAGTATAGCATTTTAGTAATTTGGATTGTAGTTGACTTAATTGTTCAATGTTTAATGATTTGCTAAAGTATTTTTGGTACATGTATTTATAGGGGAGGGTTTATTTGTGTTTGGTATGACTAGTTATTAACTATAGCTTTTATTTAGTAAGGTTTATGTCATAGGTGCCAACTAATGTATTCATATGTTATAATTATTTGATGTGATGAATGGAAGCTGGACGAAGTGGGGTACCTATCCTGTGTAGTGAAAAACTAGGGTGACACCACCCTTTTAATATGGTAAATGGTCATATTAGTTTTTCTCCTGGCCCACACACTTATATATCGAGCTAGTTCGCCATTATGTTAACATTAATCAATTGATATTTTTATGAATGATTTATTGAATCGGGCGATGAAATAATTTATATTTAATCTCACTCCTAGTTTTATATTAAACATTTATTTAAAAATAATTACATTTATTTTACATAATCAAATTAATTTTATAAAAGCGTTTAAGATCTACGACCTTCAATTTTTACGAAGTAATTATTAGATATTATTTGTCGAATGATTATTTATGTGATTATTATGTGATTATTTATTTGTATTGATTATTGAAAGTTGTTTATTTTATGCAGGACAACTTTAGGAGCGAAGGAGGCTTCGAAGACTGACGATGGGAGTGTTTGTTTTTAGTGAATGATATTTATGATGTACATTTTGAAATTTAAAAAAGACTTTCTAACTATCGATAACAAATTTTTCCTATTATAAGTTATTTTTTGTATACCACCGTATATTCCCTAAATAGTTGAAGATAGTTTAAATTGCACTTCTCATATTGAACATCTCAACATAATGCAAGCAAATGAAAAAAATCAATGTTTTGTCTCTATATAAGTAAACGTTGATTTACATTATCAAACTGAAAATACATTTTAACTATTTGCTATCATAAGCAACAGTAAGCTTCAAAACCGAATGCAATTCTGTAATCATTGTGTGTTCGTATGCCTCTTTATGATCATGTTTTTGTGTTGTAATTAACATCACTGGTTGACGTGTTTGAGGCGAAAAATGTTTATGTTTGTTTGTAAGGCTGTCAATTTTTTTCAAGTTAACTCTGATCAGTCATAGTTAAATGCTGACAGAAATTATTTTTTCTATCTCTTGTACTATTGCCATAAAAATAAGAATCCTAGAAGAAAAGTTAATTGAAATAAACACTTTTAAATTGTTCAATCAGTTTTACAAATAAAACTGGTTGTTCATGTCTTAATGTCGTACAATAACTATCAACATAATTTAAAACCGTACATCTCAAAAGTTGTTTAGTTAATGGATTTGCACTTCTTGACTGATTGCACAAGGCATACTACACAATTTAATTGACAAATTTTGTGGTATAAAACAAAGAATGCAATTTAATATTATAAGCAGAAACCCCACAATTCATTTAAACTATGATGCTCAATATTATGATGGATGTGTAACATCAAATGGGTCCTTCTCTGCACAAGGCAGAAGAAATTAAATTTAAATTTCTTAAGATACTATATATTACCGTAAAAAAAACAATTTATAATCTTGCTCGAGTCACAGAGACTAAAATAGTTAGATTCAAACAGAATAGTTCGTCCACTTCGCACACAAGGCTGATAGCACAAAATATAGAAAAGTACAGCAGAAACCTTGCAGATGAAAGACCTGGATAATCATAATTGCATAGATGACATCAGATCAATCTAATCAAATTGGTAATATTATGCTTCAGTTGATGATGGTTTTACAAAATGCACGATTGCAGTACTATTCTTATTGATGGTCACCAGAAAAAATGATATTTTTGTAGGAAAAACGTTCTGATAATCTTTATCATAAAAATCAAAAACATAAGACATGATAACTTAACGACATATTGGAAAAGTTGAGCCTAATATTGTTTCATCTACAGCAGGCTGGTGCACTACTATGTGTATATAAAATATCTTCAAAGAGTGTACCCCCACTCAATCGCTTGTATATATTTTTGCAAGTGCGTAACCAAGAAAAGATAGGACTGCATAGACAGTCATTAAAAAGTTGGAATGCAGACAAACACGAAAGATTATTAAACAATGTTCTCAAAGGAAACAATGCTCTCCTACATAACTCATTGCTTGGACAAACAAGCTGCAGGGATACGAACAGCAGCACTGTGCACATTGGCACACCTTTAAAAATTAACCATGTAAGATTTATTTATTTATTTTATTATAAAAAAAAATTTTCGCTCATAATGTTCTTAAAGATGTAACCTTTTCTACCGTGACATACACACTTGAATTGATATTCCCTTGATGAACATACTGTTTGAACATAAACTATTTTGCAATTAATTCGTCTGGCTTTATGGTCACTCTTTTTAAATATAGGTTTGGTTGGTTTTATTTTGATAGTCTTTTCAACCTAAAGATAACCTGCAAACCTTCCCAATTTATGTAGTTAAAATCGTGTAGTCTTCATCTCCAAAAGTTTCAAGACTGTGGTTACTATTCTCAGAAGCGCTTGTTAGATACATCAACTATTTCACTGAAATGTTACCCATTCTACTGATCAAGTGTAGAACCATTCTTGAGCCACACAAGTTTTAAACATATGACAACTCCACAGACCATTTAGATGATTTTTTCAGTTTCATTTTGTCTTGCTTCAACACATAAGTAACATGCAAAGATGTATGGTAATAAAAGTCAAGATCTGAGGTATTTTTTTGGTTTTATAAATAGTTTTTAATAATAATTATACATGATCTTTTAATGATGTAATACCATTGTTGAATGATTTACATTCTATATTCGATATCATACTTTATATAAAAAAAATTCTTGTTAACATTTCAATTATTGAGGACAGTTTTTTTTTTCAAAATAACTTCAACTCAATTGAGTTCCTTATAAAACATGATAAAAAAAATGTTTTAATAAATTTATGTATTCTATTTATTTACTAATTCAAATTTATTTTTATTTACAATGAAGTTAAATTATAAAAATTAAGTTGGTAGCAATATTTCTGTTTTATCACTTAAGTTATATACATTTCATATGAAGCCAAGAACATTTCCTCTCAAAGAATTATTTTCCACAAAGCGGTTGTTGTGTGCTTTTCTAGAACCAAACTGAATTCAAATGTTAGACGTAATCTCTATTTTCTCACATTTATATGGTTGTAAAGTATTGGTTATACATACATATACTTTTATATATATATTAGAAGAATACAAGTTTAATTGTGCCTTACATAAATGGTGGACGCATGTGATGTTGTCTTTTCATTTCTTTGGAATACTTTGCTGAACACGAAAACATTTAGATTTCGCCTTTTTCTTAATTTTGCGCAGAAAATACACGTCTAGAATTATAGATATATGTTGATAATTTTAATATACATATATGTACACAAATGTACCAAGTTTTTAGAAACAGTAACTGCGTGAACGGAATGAACAGCAGAACAGCATTACAGTGAGAAAATTGTGAAGATAGTGAAAATGTATCAGTGAATTATTTAAGATAGTAATTTACTTTTGACTTTAGAATAGTGTTAGGCTAACCAAATGTTTAATAGAAGCTATATTTTAGAATATGACAAGGAAATTGCTCTCAAAGAACAAGAAGGAGATTCATATAAATAGAGATAAGGATGATAAGATGAATTGATGAACAAATAATATAGGAAGATTGCGATATATAAATAATATAAGGAAAGAGTAAAATGTTTCAGACTTGCAAAAAAGAAGATAACAAAGCAGATAGGAAAGTTATGATAAAGGTAATGCTTATTTGGAAGAAGTTAACGATTCAGTTAAGAATGCTATGTTGAGGGATGTTGATGAACATTTATTGAATTAAGAGAACCGTAATGCATTAAACTAAGCGAATAATGACGTGAAGAATGATAGACTAACATATGGATGGACAATAGCAGAATTAAGGTAAGATTTATGTTATTTGAATGTGGGTTGCCTTACTCATGCTATTGTCGATACATATAACTGATATAACATATATAACATATATATATATATATAACATATATAACATATAACATATATAACATATATAACATATAACTGATATAAAAAAGTAATACAACGAAGAAAAATAGTTGGAGTAGAATAGTTGGGTGGCTGGCCTTGCATTATTAGAGGAAAAATGTTTAGGAAAGTCGAAATGTTTTTCAATTATCATTCACTCATCTTCCGTAATTTTTCCACCTTACGTTCCAGCTTTAGTTCTGTTTATACTGTGATGTAGTCATCTAAAAAAATATTCTATTATCTCAAATTCTAAGCAAAACCAATCGACATAATTTTAGTAAATTAGTTTTATAGTTGCTTGGTTTGTACAGTTAAAGAAGGAAAGCACTGGAAAGCGATTGACATAAGAAAATAAAACACTCGTTAAGAAGGTTAAAGAAAGAACAGAGAAACGTGGCCTGACATCCAACATATTATGATAACTGTGACCAATGACAAATTAACAACTATAAAAACTGCCTAGTGATGTAATAGTATAATTAGTTTTGGTAAAGATAACATTGAAATAAAACACCTATCGCCCAATAAAAAAGACTCATCAAGATCTAACAAATTATGGACATTTTATTTTATTGGAAATAGCTAATCATTAAAATAAAATGAGGAAAATTTATGTTTTTTTTTGTTTTCCTTATGAAGCTGATTGAATAATTTAAAACAATTTGAAAGTCTGTTTCAAATCTTTTTCAGTGGACGAAGACTCTAATATTTTTAGGCAATGGTAACTTCTATAATTAATTAATATAATTAATAACATAATTAATTAATATTTTTTAGGCAATGGTAACTTCTATAATTCATTATGAAACGTATTTAAAATAAAACAAAATATTATAATTACCAGATTGAAGTCTTGATTTCGTTCTTATTTTGTACTGTAGTAGTTTTCACTGTAAATACATATTTAAGATAAATATAATTTAAAATCATATCAGTCAACATTGAAATAGCTTAAAATATTGACAACATGTTCTTCTATTTAAGATTTACAAAATAAGGCCTTCAAGAATTTTGTCTCCATTGCTTTAAGAACGTTTCAATTTAGTTGAAGAGTTGTTCAATATTTGCAAATTGTCTTGAATCTACAAACTCAACTTGATGTTTTTGTGGTGTCAGTGAAATTTAATAAAATCGAGGAAATACGTTTTAAAATACTATGAATAACCAATTTAATAATTTTATGGCATTAATGTGAATGTAATTTCATGATTTTATATTTAGATCGACAATACCACAAGTGAGAAACGCTCTATTTTTTTAATGGGGGTTACCTCAACGGGCTATTGTCGACCCAGTTTTGTCTTAGTAATACAAGTAATAATTATAAACAGCAGAGAGCATCAGGTATGAAAGCATTTGATTTTTAATATTTATAATTTTTGGTTGCGCTGTACAGTAAAAGTATACCAAGTACTAACCATCCATGAACATTTTGGGGTTTGTCACATTCTCGAGATACGTCATTGAAAACTTTTCCTTTGGGGCAAGATCCCTCCTGGGCCACGACTCCGTTCAGGCAAACCCAAAACTTTTTGCAGTCCTCGATATTGGGATACGAAGGATGTGGCACTCTTTGGCCCTCTGGGGTGCGCACCACTTCTTTGGGGCACACGAAACTTTGTGTGTTTCCTGAAAAACGTTTTCTATTTTAACTTGATGTTAAGTAAGTAAAATATGAGTTTGAGGTACAACAATAAACAAAAAATAGAATATATTTCTCATGTTTTTCAGTTGAAGGTGACACAAAGATGTTCAGTTTACTATTCGTTATATGGTGAAACATTTTAACATACTTCTTAGGCTCTCCTTTACATTATATTAAAAGTGCATTTATTTATTTGTTTCATTATTGTTTTTTATTTATTTACTTAATTACTTTTTTACTAATTTATTTATCAATGCTAAATAACAAATAAACTGGAAAACAAGACTCACGTCTTTCTCCGCAGCTCGTCTTTTGTGCCACATGTGGCCACGCGCACGTGCCCGAGTGCTCGTCGAAGTGCAGACCCACGGAGCATGTGGACTTCGTGTAGACCCCATCGATGCATGTGAAGAACTCGTGACACACGGACGGAGACGGGTGAGCGAACACGCCGTGGTTGCGCGGACAGATTGCGCTTGACATGGTCGGTGGTTCTGAAAAAATTGGAGCTCAGATTCGGTATTGACTAAAGGTGTGTCATGCGGGTAGTGTCGCGGGCATAAACGTGAAAGAGGTTTTCAACTGTAGCACTTATTCGTCTAAAGTACACTCTTCAAACTACTATAGAGATAATTCCACATTTATGAACGCAACATTCAAACCAATATTCTATTCACGTCAAGGTGATTTTTATTGTTGAAGAACGTAATTTCTGGCATTGTTAATTTTAGAGAAAATAATATAGCCTATACTGTTAGGCAAAACGGTGTAAAACAAAAACAAATTCTTATTTGTAATGATAAAAAATGTGTTTTAGATAAATCAAAAAACTCCATGATTGAGCTATTCTTTAATTAAGAAATAAAAAATGAAAAAATCTAACTCAAGCTTCAAGATTTGTAACTCACGCAACTTTGGGCGTCTGGAGCAATCGACGACGTAGGGCGAGTCACAGGGACTCATGAATCCCTTTTTCTTGGTCGCCTTCACAGGATCGAAAACCAAGCCGTCGGCACAGTATTGCACGAAGGCCTCGTCGTCCTGACAGTGCCAATATTTGTCGCACTGCTCGGCATCAGCGAAGACTCCGAAGGGACGGGGACAGACGAACCTTTGGCCGTTCGGAAGGAAGGAATCGCTGCTTTCCACTCGTCTCAGATGGGGTGCTTGGACGTTGAAGGAAATTTCGTTTCTTGCTTTGGTGATTGGTCTAAACTTATTTGGTTTCCTTACGCGTTCTGTGATTGGTTCATGTTTATTTGGTTTTCTTACTCGCTCTGTGATTGGTTCATGTTTATTTGGTTTTATTACTCGCTCTGTGTTTGGTTCCGGTTTATTTGGCTGTTTTACACGCTCTGCGATTGGTTCAGATTTATTTGGTCTTCTCACTCGCTCTGTGATTGGTTCTGAGTTATTTGGTCTTCTCACTCGCTCTGTGATTGGTTCAGATTTAGTTGGTCTTCTCACTCGTTTTGTGATTAGTTCAGACTCTTGTACATTTGATTGCAATCCTTGAAGTTTTGGTTGTGATTTTGATTGCACTCGTCGTACTGTCGAGTGAGATCTGGACTGTGACTCTTGGACTTTTACTTGAGGTCTAAATTGTGATTCTCGAACTTTAGGTAAAACATCTACTTTCGGCTGCATTTTTGGATGCATCTCTTCCATAATTGGCTGAACTGTTGTTGTTTCAAAGATTTTTGTGTTTTCTTCCATTGCCTGGATTGGCGCTGAAGCTTCAGGTGTTTTATGTTCAATAAACTTATCTATTTAATACATAAAGGATGTTAGTATTAACAAAAAACAGTTGGTCTGTATAAGTTATAATTATGAAAAGTAATTAATAATATATTATACTCTTTTTTTGTGTTAAATATCCAGTCTCATTTTTAGAAAATACAGTAATTGGAAAACAGTTTAAGTCGTAGTTTGTAAAATGATCGAAACTGAATTAATTCTTTAAAAATAATACGATTTGTAAGCCTTAGTGAACTGCAGCAGAATATCATCAAGTCTCACAATTAAATTTTGTTAATTTACTGAATAAGATAAATATTTTAAATATTACGAACAAGTGTTTACAATTCCGTACCTTCTGTGAAATTCAGACATCCATAATCTTCGATGTAATCAGGTTCAAAACACTCTGCGGTTATTTCATCGAAAATTGCTCCATCTCGACAAAAAGCCTTTTCGTGGATTCCTTTTGAGCAGATGAAAAAGGAGTCGCACACAGATGGATCAGGGTCGGCGAAAATGCCATTGGCTCTGGGACAGTAAATGCTGATGTGTGTTGGTGGTTCTGAGAAGAAAGAATTATGAAACATTTATAGCCTATTTCAACATATGTTAAGTTCGATTACAGTCGCTATATAAAATCTCAATGAATTATTATTAATATATGAGCTCAAATATAATCTGGAAATGTTCATTTCTAAAAAACGTTTACATTGTAAAATTCCTACTTTTGTGTCAATGTAAGGTTTGTAGTCATTGGTACACAACCACCTCTCAGAATAGAGTTTGCTGCTAGAAAATAAAAAAAACAGAAGCATTTGCATGATACGAGACACTCTCTCGATAATCACTTATCGGTACCTTAGAGATGAAAATAAAGTAAACGTTATTATTGTACACCCTATGTCCATAACAGAGACCATCACGTCATGCAGACTGAGCTACACTGTGCTAGAGATTACTAAAGGGCAGTGCATGGAAAACAGAAGATTAGTGTGCCATCTATAGAAGGCGCTCTGAATTAGGTGGAAAAAGTAATAACTTGATACATTAGAAAAAAAGTGAGTCTGCAGTTTGCCATGTGGACCTGAAAACCAGTGAAGTGAATGTATGTTCAAATATACTATAAAACACATGACAATAAGTAACTACTATACAAAATACTTGCTAATGATCCTTTCAGCCAACATTATGAGAAAAAATATCAATAATATCTAAGTTACAATAATTGTTCATTCGGGTGATCAAGAAAAAATAAGTGAAAAGTACCAACAAAATGGAGAAAAAGGTATGAACGAAGTGAAACAACATAAAACAAATACATTTTGTTTGTACTTACGTAACTTTGGTCTGTCCTTGCAGCTCACTAAGTGTAGATGATCACAAGGAGAAGAGCTGGCCATGTTCTCCTTTAGCACATTAAACGCAAGACCATCGTCACACACCGTCTCAGAGGCAGACCCTTCACGGCATTCATAGTACTTATCGCATTGGCTTTCATCTGGGAAGACTCCATTCATAGCAGGACATACAAAACCATTGTTGTTCTCGCGGTTAGTTGCTGCAGAAGATGAAACATCTTTTTCTGAATTGGCAGGAGTCAAGACATTTGCTAGATTAACTTCAGTGGTGTGCTCGTTTACCACAACCGGTTCGGGTAATGTTTGTTCAACTTCTTGCGGAACTCTTCCATTGGATCGAGACCTGTGGCTAGGGGGGCGTTGTTGCACTTTTCTAGAAAGATTTTCTTGCAAATTATTAAACTCTTTTTCCGCGTTGAGGAAATCTTGATTTATGTGTCGACCTCTAGAAGTTTGTACCGAAGCATCGTTTGCTGAGCTTCTCACATTTTGTGAAGGTGCTTGCTCGCCTCTTCCTCTATTAATTTGCACATAATTTCTATCGAAATTTATTTTTCTGGCTTGTGGGCGGAGCCTAACACTTTCTTGTCCGTTTGCTCTCTCTGAAACAAAGTTTTATTTAAGCAATAGCTAATAAGAAAATAAGTTTAAATATTTTTCTGTGTGATATAAAAAACAATAAACAAATATTGTTTGAATATTTGAAAAAAAAATTGCA
>JARUHE010341891.1:0-10430 GCA_031471125.1 Archaeomysis grebnitzkii | reverse complement strand
GTATCTTATTTCAATACTAACTTCAATGTATCTTATTTCAATACTAACTTTAATGTATCTTATTTCAATACTAACTTCAATGTATCTTATTTCAATACTAACTTCAATGTATCTTGTTTCAATACTAACTTCAATGTATCTTGTTTCAATACTAACTTTAATGTATCTTATTTCAATACTAACTTTAATGTATCTTATTTCAATACTAACTTTAATGTATCTTATTTCAATACTAACTTCAATGTACCTTATTTCAATACTAACTTCAATGTATCTTATTTCAATACTAACTTCAATGTATCTTATTTCAATACTAACTTTAATGTATCTTATTTCAATACTAACTTTAATGTATCTTGATTATCATGAGATAAATCAGTCAGGCCACAAAGGGGTTAAATTTTTTTGTTTATAAAAATCTTTATTCCGTTATTTTGAACACAACTCCAATTCATTTCTAAACATTTGTTTCTATTTCTATTAAAAACATAATTTTATCATCTAATTAAACGTTTTCGTTACAGGGAAACTTCTTAAAAATAAATTTTAGATTTTAATTATCTTACTGTCATATTGAAATATTTATTAAAATTTTTGATGTAATATTTGGATTTATCAATTACATAAAATTAATACAAAGATTATGGTAATTAATGTTTACTTATGTTTATATTTTACATGTTAATAAAATGGATTAATATGTACGAATTCATAGTACATGATATTTATGAAGGGTTCTTATATAATGTCGTATTTTCATCTGCACTTTCTTGTTGGTTCAATTAATTTTTTTGTGATTTAATCAACATTTCTTCTATGCTACAAACATCGTATCAATGAATTAATGTGATATGATTGTTCGCAACATAGATAAATTGTTAATTAAATTACACAAAACTTGATTAAAAATCAGGCGCTAAGTAAAGCCATGGCTCTGCCATTCTTCATGTTGAAAAATATTTATGATTGCATACAAGATAAATCTATTTATAGTGCAAATGTGTTCATGGTTGTTGTGAACAATTCGATTTGATAAAATAATAATCCATGTTTTCAGTTATGGTTTTCTAAGTTTAATGTAAATTTACTAACTTCTTTTTTTACAACAGTTTTGTTTCTGTTTTATTTTTCTTTATATGTACACGTTAGAAGCACTTCTGAAAAAATAGAAAATATTGTTGAAAGATAATAAATAAAAAGAAATAAAATGCAAACATTCAAAAATACATTAAAATATATACGAGAATCGTGAAAACTTGAGGTGATAAAAATGATAAATTTTTGATATTCGACAGACGCTTCAGGGAAATATTTTCTTTCAAAAATATGAATTTAAATGATTTTTTAAATAAAATTTACACCAAAAATTGATCTTTTTTATGTATAAATCCATCATTTTTGAGAAAATAAACACATAAATTTGAAGGTGAAAATATTATTAAAATTGGCCTAACTTTTATTTGAAATAATTTTGATTTATCATACAAGTAATTGTTCCTATTTTGAAGTAATCTGTGGGGTTTTTTCTAAATCACTTATACGAATCTTTATTTAATTGTATTAATTGCATAAGGTATAATTAAACATAATTCATGTTACTAGTAAAACACTATGGTTATGAAGAAACAAAAGAACATACAGTAAAGTCCCTGAAACGTAGACCGAAATATGTCTACGTTAGAGGAAGAATCTTCGTTTTAGGCATAACAATTTAACACCGATACCCCTGCCTTTTTGTCACGTTTTCTTCTTAGAGAAATAAATGATGTAGACGTTTTAGGATTCATCCGTTTCATGATTCTACGGTTTAGGAACTTTCTTCATTTCATTATTCTACGTTTCAGGAGTTTGACTAAAGTTTAATGCCTAGCCAAGTTTTAAAATGACGGAAGCTAACCTTAATCAAAATTAATGTTTATCCATGAACTCATTTCACTATTTATTAAGGCTTAAAAGCTTAACTTTTTATTTTTATATTTTTTACAACACAATTTTTCAGGCAATTATATAACTTATCACAAACAAGTTTGATTTTCAAATCACTTCAACTTCTTCTTCTTTTTTTTTGACTCGTGAGGCCCAATTAAAAAATTCTTCAACTTAAAAAAAAGTTGGTTAATTTTTCTAACACCAACGCGATTTTGAATTTTTCCAATAAAGTACCTTTAAGCAAAATTAGCATTATTAAAGTTGTAATATGATGAAATATGTCCATTAAGCAACAAATTGTTGAAACAGATACAATATTAAAGTAATTACAAATATATATATATTGCAAATCATACGTCTAGTTACTGTTAAATGCATAAAGATTGTGACGTCACGCCCGGATGACATCATGTTTTAAAACAAATTTCCTCCTCAAATAGTGTTTTTTGGCCACCAAAAAACATCTGAGGAGCAAAGTTAGGTTAGGTTTTGTTTGGTGGGTCATGATAATGCTAAAATTTATTAAATACTGGTTTATGTAACCTAAACCCTATTTCAAATTATGACGCCACTACATAAGTTGTCGTAAAATCGCGTTGGTGTTGGTAAGTCTTACCAAAATATTTACTAATAGCAAGGACAAATGACTCAAATTTGCTTAAGCAAATTGCAACGCCGACAAATTTTACAGAAAGGTTTTTAGAAATGTATAACCCATAACATAATAAAAGTGGAGAAAAATCGAAAAACGGCAACGTAGGATAAATTGCGTTTTTGTTTAAGAAAAACTCTACAATTTTATCATTTTTTTATCTCACTTATGTGCATTTTTTTCTTTGTAACTTTTTTTATTCTTGAACAAACATAGTACACCTGCTTCTTATTTTAATTCTAACAGCATGACCAATTGATTTACAAAACTAAAGTGTTTTATCTGCTCTATTTCTTTCATCATTTGCCCCAAACCCTTATTTTTTATTTTTAAAAATGCAAATTTTTAAAGTGCGACTCTCTTTCTTTCATTATTTATAAAAAATAGCTAATTAGTTTTGAAAACACCTTCAACTTAATCTAAAGGTGGTTTCAAATTGAACAATGTATAATTTACTTTTATTAAAGATAATGTCAACTCTGCACGGACAATTTTCAAAGTTAGCGATGAGGTTCTATTAAGAAAATGCTCTGAAAATTTGTCAATTTCTGATTTTTCTCATGTGCATTATTTCTCTGTAACTTTTTTATTTCCTGAAGAAACATTGTAAACCTGCATCTCGTTTTAATTTTCATAACATGACCAATTGGTTTAAATAAATTAAAATATGTTATCTGCTCTATTTTATGAACTATTTGCGCCAAGACATTATTTTTTCTTTAAAAAATAATTTTTTTAAAGTGCGACTCTCTTTCTTTCATTATTTACAAAAAATAAACTAATTAATTTTAAATACTACTTTAACTTAATCTAAGAGCAATGTTCAATTAAAAAATGTTTAATTTACTTTTATTTAAGTTAATGTCAATCCTGCACGGACAACTTACATAATTAGCGATGAGGTTCAATTAAGAAAAACTCTGAAAGTTGATCAATTTCTGATCTCCCTCATATGCATTGTCTTCTGTGTAACTTCTTTATTTCTTGAACAAACATATTAAACCTGCATTTTATTTTAATTGTAACAACATGACCAACACAGAAATCCAAAAAAAGGCCGATACCGTTTGAAGGAATTTCCCAGCGTCAAAAATTCCCAGTACACAAATAAGAAGAAACATGAGCGGCGGGGCTCCTGGCCCGATGGTCCGATCTGCTGGGGTGGGGGCTGGATCCACCGGCGTGAGGGCTCCACCCTCTATGTCGAGGGTGGAGAGGGGTCGACAACAACAACATCAAAGTAGCTGCAGTTTGATCAAAACAGATATTTTATCTTTTGAAACCGCAGATCTCAATAAATATCCATCATAAAATGAATTATCTTCTCAAAATAATATTAGCAACTTTTTACCTCATTTACTGTATACTTTCTTATCAACACTTTTTTTTATTAAAAGGGGCCACCAAGAAAATTGCCTCCATTGGGCAAGCAATAATGGGGGCTACCAGATCAAGAGACTTTATTGTCCTGCTTCAAATTAGACTTGAAGTTCAGTTACATCTACATTTTGGGTCAAGAGTTCTGATAGACACTTTATAAACTCTGGGTTTTAGTTCAGGATGTCCAGAAGTTCTCAAATTTGAATGATCAGCTATGGTAAATGAAGGGACACACTTACCAGACCCGTCTTTTTCAAGTTAGCTCAACTTATTGTAGATAATGCAGATCATAACACTATGACTTTTGATAGATTAGGTATGGATATAATTATCAGTTTTTATTCAAACGTTTCAGCTGTAGCGTAATTCCAGGGAGTCAGCTAATTTAGAAGATGTAAGGGTATGTCGATAAATTTATATTGTTGTGTTTGATAGAAACATATCCCAAAAACAGTACTTGGCATTTTATAAATTTATAGATATACCCTATGAAGATCGAAATTCAAAAATTGATCTACCAACAACCTATTTGATCTACTAGATCAAGCTGGTGGTCGGGTACAATGCAATCAGTTTTATCTGGAAATCACTATAGTCCGCCATCAATTCATTATTTACGAATAATCGACCTTAACCCATCTGATTATACTTGCATTTGTTTAACATTGCTGTTCATAACTAAAGAAACAGTCAAAATGAAATCAATGCCAATCATTAAATTTGATCAACCATTGTAATGAGAATCAGAAATAATCATTTCGAATGAACCTTGTAATAGTTCTCTATATCAATTATTTTGCAGCTTGGAGATGTCCATACCCAAATGAAATTTTGATGTTGCATTGGTAAAATAATGTCAGGATATGGCCTTTCAGATGTATTTGATAATGAATATGTTTATTTGGCCATACAGTTACATTAAAATATTGACATAAAATCAAAAACTTAGAATTAATAAACTAGGCCCAGCCCAATGAGTATTTAATACTCTTATAGGACTGCTTAACATAATTTTATTTTTTTCATTTAATAAATGTTAATAATAATCAATAATAAATAATATAACATAACATTTTCAAATATATAGCTATTTACAAAAGAAATAAAATAATTATAAATTCCTATTTAAATAATGTCCTTTCAAACATATTACATTTCTACATTTACAACTAACTTAGTAGTTTAATTTTATTATTGGTTAAGACTGTTAAATCACTTCTTACTACAATAGTATTCTTATATTTACTATCTATATAAGTTATTACGCCTCCACTTTTTTTAGAATTGCATCTATTGTACATTATATAACCATGCAGATAATAAATATCTACAATATCAAGAATCAACTTTGTCTCGCATAACGGTACAACATCAAATTTAAAGCCTAACTCGGAGTTGATAAATGAGTTTAACTCATCAAAGTGACATGGTAAACTACATATATTATGAGATAACACTGCAAAGCAGTCGATGTTTTCATCATGAATTTGTTCTAAATTGTATATAAGCTCCCAAAAGTGTAGTATACATGTTATTAGCTGGCAGAGAAATTGCAAGAGCAATTAGAGGACATTTTATAGTGGATTATACATTGAATTTCTTAACGAATCGTAAGAGGTTTGAATCAAACTACATTGATGACATTGGATTGGCAGATAATTATGAAAATGTAGCCTCATTAGGCGAGGCTTTTTCAGTAGTTCTGAATGAGCGCATTCAATTACAGTTACGAAATGCAACTACACTATTTGATGACTTACTGTCAAAAAACTAATTCAGTAGATGTATCAAATGACAAAAACTTCTAATAAACAAGATTAGAGTTTCTTGAATTCCCAACTTGTTGAAAACTTTAATCAAGGCTGAAAGAACAGGTAACTAAAACATGCATTTTGATTGCTATAAGCAAATGTTGCCATACAGTATTGTGCAAATTAGTTCGGACAGTGGTTGAAATAACACAATTATTTGCTACATTAAAGTTTCATTAAAAAAAATGTCAATGGTACAAAATATGATATAATTAATAGGAGATATGACCTCCTTTTGCTTTTACAAGCATCTGAACACGATTTGGCATAGATTCGACCAAAGTTGAACACATTTTAGTCATTTCTTCATCATGAAACCAGGTCCTAATTACAGCACTAATTAGCTTTGCCATTGTCGAACAGTCTTCTTTCAGGAGCCTTTGTTTGATTATAGCCCATAGGTTTTCGATAGGATTGATGTCAGGAGAATTTCCAGGCCAGTCTAAAACCTCCAGTCCACTTTCTTCAAAGAATGTGCGCATTTTACGTGAAGTATGGCATGGTGCGAGATCCTGCTGAAAAATGCCGTCTCCATCAGGAAAGTCCCTTGTCATTGTAGGAAGCAAGTGAGTCTCCAAAATAGCCTTGTATTTATAACTGTTCATCATGCCCTCTACGACTTGTTAACTGTCTTTCTGTCTTTCCATACATTCAACAAATGCAAACATTGAAACCCAATTATCCAATTATTTATGACTTATTTAAAAATGGATACCATTCTATTTGTAGATCTAACAGATATTAGAGTGGCTTATTATCTGATTTGGTTATTGAACAAACACGTATGCGAAACTTAAAATCAGTGGGTGGGCTCACCAGAAGGCTTGCTATTACTGATGCTCAAAGAACACAATGGCTTCTTTCTAGGCCAATACGTGAACATAAATACTGCAATGATAAGTTTTTGGAAATATCAAAAACCTGTGACTTGCATATACAAATGTCTAAATCACGTATAAATAGAGATAATAAGGATATTATAAATCTCTGTAACATTATCAAAAACATAAATCCATTGGAGAAAGATATGCTATTAAAAAATATAGTTACTAGTCTTACAGTACATTGAAATGTTAATGCCCATGATTCTCCTTATGAAGGTAAAGCTATTTTTGAAGGAATGTTGGGTGCTTCAGTATTTGACTACTCTTTTAAAAGAAAAAAAAGAAGTTACACCCTAAAGTTTAAAAACATCACTAAAAATTGATGATGAATATAATATGTTCATGTTGATACTCAACTATTATTTCAAAGATTAATAGCAGTTGCTGAAATCAGACTCGAATGATATTTCGGATATGTTCAAATATGAATTATCCAGCATACCAAAAACTGTGTTTGATACAAACGATTTGATTAAACAACTCAACAATGTTCTCTTGCAGATGCTACTTTAGATTTTTCTGAATGCTCAAAAATACCATTAATTTAGGAAACAAATTCTACAACTTACATTCTAGTTGGCGGATCATTAATACACAAATTAATATAGCCTAAGAGCCTAACGTTTGGAACGCTATGTGAAATGTGTGTTTCATATAAAAAAATGTCACCATGCTTTAATAGTATTTGATAGTTATTCTGAACAAAATTCGACAAAAATCTCAACTCATCATAGGCGAAGGAAACGTTTCAAAGAGTCAGAGATAGTATTTAAAAAAGAAACTCCAGTCAAAATGAAAACTGGACCTGTTCCTCTCTATTAATTTAAACAAAAATAAGCTCATATGAGTGTTGATGTATTTTTTAATAAAAACAAAATTTTGTGTCATTAATCAGACGAAGATGCAGATTTGATGATTGTACAGTATACTATTAAATCAGTGACATAAATGAATACGGTGTTAATTGATGAGGACACCTATTTGTTAGTTTTTCTATGCAAATATTCCCAATTTGAGTTGTTTCCACACTAAATTAAATGTGGAAGTGAAGCTTGAAAGTTATAAAAAATCTGGAATATAAATTGCTTGCTTAATAAATTAGGGAAAGATTTATGTGTAGTATTACCAGCAATAACTGGTTGTGCCACTACTTCCAGAATATATGGTTTCCGGAAAGGGCAGTCCTTTAAAGCAATAAGAAAGGATAATAACATTCAAAAATATTTAAATATATTTATGAGAAATAATACAAAAAATGTAATAATTGAATCCGGATTTAACATACTATGTTTGTGTATAACGGGACAAATGCAAGAGTATGGATCAGCTTAGATTCATTAAATTTTCTCAAAAATCAACAAAAGGGTATTCTTGTGTACAATTACAAAGCCTTCCTCCAACATCTCATGCACCAAAGTATTAATTTTTCGGAAGTTTCAAAAATAATAAAATGCAATTGTCAATTGAATTGTGACACTAAAAACTGTTCAAGTTGAAACCAAGGATTGATCTGTTCCAGTGCATGTGATTATTGCACTGGAATCGCATGTTCAAGCTCGGCCAAAGTGATGTAGAGCTGGAAGAAGCTAAACATGGCAATATATAATTATATTAACAAAAAATGTATTTGAGGTCAGTTCTTTTCATTATATCCATAAAATGGTAATTGACATTATAAAACATGTCGAAAATATAATCAACTTTAATAGAGTATATTTTCATATTTAAAGTCTCAATTTTAAATAAAACTTAGGTCCTTATTTTTGAAAAGGAATTGTATTATATCTTATGGAGAAATATATTCATATTCATTAAATACAATATTTATTAAATACAAATGTATATTTGGTTATTACAATAAGAACCTTTTTTAAATAAAAAAAACATGTATATACAGTAATGTTATGATGACACTGTTATACAGTTTGCTTATGTATTTTTTTTGTTAATACAAAAACATGACAACAATCACAATTCATTTATTTTTCATTAAGTTTCATATTTGTTATTCATGTTTATAATATTGTTTATACTTTATTCTAAATAATGAAAGAAAAGAGTTACACTTTAAAAAATGTCTATTTTAAAATAAAGTAATGTTTAGGAGCAAATAATTCATAAAAGAGAGCAGAACATTATTTTAGTTTTTTAAATCAATTGATCATGCTGTTAGAATTAAAATGAGATGCAGGTTTACTATGTTTGCTTAAGAAATAAACCAATTTCGGAGAAAATAATGCACATGAGAGAGATCAGAAATTGATCAATTTTAATACTTTTTTGCTAAGTGAACTTCATCCCTAATTATGTAAACTGTCGGTCCAGGGTTGACATTAACTTAATAAAAGTAAATCATACAATTTTTAATTGAAAATCGCTTTTATATTAAGTTAAATGTGTTTTCAAAACGAATTAGCACAACAATGTTTTCTAGATAATGAAAGAAAGAGAGTCGCATTTTAAGAAATGACATTTTGTAAAAGAAAAAACAATTCAAAAAATAGAGCAGATAATAAATTTTAGTTTTTTTAAATAGATTGGTTATTGTGTTACAATTAAAAAGAGATGCAGGTTTACTGTGTTTTTTCAAGAAATACAAAAGTTACAAAGAAAATAATGCACATAAGTGAGATCAAAAATTGATAAAATTGTAGAGATTTTTCTTAAAGAAAAACGCAATTTACCCTACGTTGCCATTTTCCAATTTTCTCTACTTCTATTATGTTATGGGGTGGACATTTATGAAAAAAAAACAGTTAATTTCCCTTACTAATAACGATAACGCCGTTAATTTAAGAAAAATAAACAGGGTTGCAGCAAATTCGAATCCGTAAGTCTGGAACATTTTTCGTTTTTAACAAACCATTAAAAAATGATGTTCCAATGTAAACATTTTTTGAAAAAATATTTAATTGATTTATGTAAGTTTTTAAATTTGAAATAAAATCATGAAACAAAATAAAGTTAACAAAAGTTACTTGCCATCAAATTGATGTAATTTTTGGCTGTTCCGAATAGAGTTTTTTCAAGCATGAATTTTTTGAGCTATGTGAGCACAGCTTGAAGTAAAAATGTTTGTTTCATCTTTCAGTTTTTATCAATTGGAAATCGTCGAACTTTTTGAATTTTTATTTACTAAAATTGAAACAAAGATTTTTTCACGCCCTTAAAAACATTTTTTATCCAACAAGTTTTAATTTTTTTGGAAAATATGAAAACATTTTGTTCATAGAAAGTCACAGTCAATTTAGATTTATTTTAGTATTGCAGTATATATATATGTATATATATATATATTTATAGATTGATGAATTGATGTGTCTCCAGGACGCGTAAATATACTTAGTATAAATAAATATATATTAATAAATACATATTATATAGGTAATAAACTACACAACTAAAACTATAGCATTAAAATATGGCATATTAAAATCTCTTTGTAAAATTTTCAGTGGTATAAAATATGAATGCAAAATAATAAAAATAAATGAGAGTATATTATTAAAAACAAAATACAGTTTATGAAGTTAAATAGTCTTACGAAAATATCATTCAATTAAAGTATATATTTACAAAAATATAAATTTAAACTTTCTTGAATCTTTTAAAGTATATGCTTATTAGTGATTACGAATATGAAATAAATATATTTAGGTAAACTTATGAGTTAGAAATATAAAATAAAATTATATAAAAATAAATAACTATTATTATAAAACTATGATTAAAAACTATATACAAATATAATGTGAAATAACATTATAAAATTAC